>WAAE01001586.1:31089-58505 GCA_013400495.1 Nicator chloris | reverse complement strand
ATAAAAAAAAAAAATTTTTTTTTTTTTTTTTTTTTTTTTTACATCTAGCTGTGCTGTGACTCACCAGGAGGCAAGAATAGAAGTTGATTTTCCTTCAGCCACTTGCAGAGACTATGTACACACTTTTCTTAGGTTGTTGAATGATAAGTAGAAAATTAAAGGATGGCCATTGGGGGATTTCATCCTAAGTGGAGGAAGCTCCTCTCAGCTCAAACAGCCAGAAAGCAAGCTGTCTTCTCAGGGAGGTAGGGGGAAATACTTTACTAGGTTTTGTGCTTAGAAGGAAGCAAACCTAGTTGCCCACTGTTGGATTAGTATGAACCATGGAGTATTTCAGAATGTAGCCCATCTGAGAAAGCGCTCTTCTTTTCTTCTCCGGAGAGAAGATATTTTTGCTAATTTAAATTAATAGTATTTTGGCATCAGAAAAGAAAAAGAGTTTGTGCTTAGTTGTGGCACTTGCAAATATGAGGGCAAAACTCTTTCCTTAGCAGCAGGGATGATTTTACATGCTTTGTGTAATGTAACAGTGTGCTGCCATCAGCACCTTCCTCATCAGCTTGTTGCTAATGACAGGCCAATTGTAGGAGTCTCCATTTCTTCTGATTTTGGTGTTCAGATGTTCAGTTTCTCTACAAATCTTAATCTTTAAACCCCAAATCTTTTTAGCAGGAGAGCTGGAGTGTATTTTGAATTGTCTAAGATTGAATGAAGGTCTGTGGCTTTGGTGGATGGATGCTTTGGTGGATGGATCTGGCCAATCATGATTGCTTTAGCTGCCAGGCTGGAGCTATTACATGAATGGAAATTCTCTAACAGGGTGACAGTGCCAACAGACAAGTGCCTATTCTGAGCTTCCTCATTATGGCAGACAACAAAAATGTTGTGAAGCTGTGTAACACTTGCATTGTGATTAGATGCATCACTTATTCATGTTCTGCAAAATAAACACATTTAGATGGCTGACCATGATAAGCATTTGAAGAAGTTATGGTCTTTAGGTGTCAGCAAAGACATAATTAAGCTGAATATTGAAAAGAGCTTCACAGCTGTGAGTACAGTTAATCAATGAAAAGGGCTCTCAAAAAAGCCGGTAATGTTCACATCAGTCCTACAGTTTTGGGTCCAAGAATAATGTCATTAATACCCTACTAAAGGGTAATGGAGACCAGCCTTCTGCACCTCAAAGTGAACAGTAACCATCCATTGACCTCCTCTGGGGGAGCTGCTGCATGGTAACCCTGCTGGGGATGGGGCTGGAGTGGGTTGATTCACAAGAGGAGATACTTGAATGGCAATTATAGGAAGCAGGATTGCTAATAGGCAGTTGGTTGTGTTCAACACTGAGATAGTGCACAGTGCCGTGGGTGTCACGGTACAAATCCTTAGGCTCTTTCTTAATAAGAGGAAATTTAATTTTCCACAAGAAGAAATTTTATGCTATTCTGTTTCACCTGTTAATGTCTTGGTGATCAAAACATTCACTGTGAGCCTAGAATTAAAAAATAACAGAATATGCTGGGCTGGAAGGGACCCATCAGGATCATCAAGTCCAGCTCCAGGCCCTGCACAGGACACGGCAAGAATCACACCATGTGCCTGACAGCATTGTCCAAAATTTTTAAGTAGTCCTGCAAGGAACAGGGGAGTTGGACTGAATCATTATGGGTGCCTTTCAAATTGAGATAGTCTACAAATCTTATTCTTACAAACAGTAGGGAACGAGAAAAATGTCAAGTAGGCAAAGAGTGAAGTATAAGGAAACCACAAAGTAAGATGGAAAAGAAGAAATCATGTAGCAAAAGGAGAGGTTGGAAAGCCTAGCCAAAGTGGTGGGGGAAGTTGTTAAATAACAAAGAAATTAAAGAGAAATGATGCAAATAAGTGAAAATCAGAGAAATAGATAGAAAGAGGAGGAAGGTGGCAATGGTTTAACAGTCACACACTTTATTAAAAAATACAGATAAAATAGCAGTGATAAGAGTGTCTGTCTATAACAGCTGTACAAACATGCAAACCCCACTATTGATTGGATTTCTAGTAAGTGTGTTGGCAGATGGATTTTCTTGGAGTGCTTTCTGTAAGTCATAGTCTCAGTTGTGTCTAACTGGCCCATCCTTTTCAAAGATAGGCAGGGAAACAGTGGTCTGGCAAGGTAAGGATGATGAACTTGGAAATCCACTCTCCCATTCTGCATTACTACTAATGTGCAGGTAAGCTGGTGGTCTAGGGTGGTAATGAACCTCTAACATTAGATGGATGTTAAAAAAATATCTGTGCAAAAGCTTTTTTGGTGTCTTCACACCCCCAAAACTCCTCCTAAGTGGTACTTCCCCAAAACTTTTGTTTATGAAATTTTGGCTGTTATTTTGTTTTCTCAGACTTCAAAATCCAAAATTTTTAGGCTTTTTTTTTCTGAAAAACTTGAGTTAGAAATAAAAAAGGTTTAATTTTGCTATGTAAAATCATGTGTGCAAGTAAAAAACCCAAATCAAATCAAACCAACCAACCAAAAAAAAAAGAATCCCAAAAGAATAAACGGAAAATCCACCCAGAATACAATCCTTTCCCCCCCAACAACTGGCCAGAGGAAGAAGAGTCACGTTTCAGGACACTCAATGTCAAAGTGGAAAATCCTGGTGTATGTGAGTTATTGTAGCTCCATTGCAGGCAGCTTTATGAATCAGGGCTATAGGAAACAAGGCTGTCATATCTCTTGCTTTTCAGTTGATTTATAACTGCTTAACACCCAGCTTCTCATCTCTACTGGACTCCTACCTTGGGTAAAGTGAAGTAATAGAGTTATTGTCTTTTGGAATGACAATACTTCCAAAGACTTGTGTGATTTGGATAGATGGACAGTGGTAGAGTGACTTTTTGAATAGTTCTATTTATTGATAGGAAAAAATATGTGGAAGTTAGAATCTGTGGTGTTTCAGAGTAAGATGTCCCTGTTAAAATCCAGTGGTATTCTAGTGACTGAGTTAGCTTTTTAAATTTCTGGTAGTTAAACTCACAAGCAGAACTGTCAATGTCCCCTTGCAATTCTTCATTTTGCATTGGTTTGTGATATCACCCAGTCTCTTCTTCATGTTTTCAAGCAATTACCCCACCCTAAATCAGAGCTAGAAAGCTGCAGACAGAGAACATCTATTGCCTGGATTAGAAATAGCTAGATTAATTTAGATTAGCAATGTTGTGAGTTTAGTTTTCTCTGCTACTTTATACTTCATATAAAGTGTTTTCCAAGATCACCTCTTTGAAGAACAGTTTACATGTGGCAGAGCAGTCACTCAGTTAAGCAGTGATTTTTACACAAATCTCTGTGTAAAATTGTTATTTTGGGGTATTACTCTGCAGCATGATACTTGTTTGAATTTTCCTCCCCTGCCCCTGCTAGCTACACAAGTTGTCAAGCTTTCTTATCAGTACATTTATTCTTTGAGTTTGTTTTCTGGTTAACTGGATGGTGACTCTCATCAGTCAGCATAATCTTTTGAGTTTCTGTAGACAAACATGTAGAAACTGCTGTGTTGGGTGGAATAACTGATTGGTACAAATAAGAACATAAAATTTATTCACTTACTTGTTGGTGTATAGATAGGTATGGGACATGAAATGAAACTGGGACGTGGCTGGGGCCTTCTGCAAAGAACCAGCACAGCTGGTCTGACAGAGGTTGAGAGTCCTGATGTGGTTTAGTCCCTGCTTTACTTACAGTTGAATGCTAATAGCAGAAAATAGGGCTTGAGGATTTAACTCAAGGTTGAAATGGGGTAAATGGAGCTTGGCATAAGAGAACAACTCTTGGATTGTGCACATGGGTGGTGCTTCCAGTTCCCTGTCTCTGAACATTGCCTCCCTATTGCACATCTGTGCTGGTTGTGACTGAAGGTAAAGCAGTTGAAATGAGTTTCCACAGTAGGCAAAGTAGAAAAGTATTGATCTGAATGCAAAACACCTATTACTTCTCCTGGAATTATTCAGTGAGGGACATACTAGAAAGAGGGTCAATTCTTAGCTGAGAATAAAAATGAGCAAATCAAATATTGAACTACCAGGGAGTTGACATTCTTTCAGCTCTTAGATTTTTTCCCTCTTACATGTGTTATATCTCTAATGTTGATTAAGTTGTATTGCAGTCAGTAGGTTTCAACATATCTAATTGCTATCAGGTGGAAGGTAAGTTCTTTAGTCTGCCTGCCTTCTATTTCAGATAGGAAGGAAAGGAATATTTTTATTCTCTGAGTTGTTTTTAGGGGTTTTTGTTTGTTTGTTTTTCCCAGTTATTCTTTTTTTTTGTGCTTATATGTGTGCTTTTTTTTTTTTTTGTGACAGGTGGGTTGGTTTGGTTTTGTTTTCTTTCTTGTGTTGATTTGGAGGGACAGAATGTTTGATAAGTGGATGCCTTAAGCTTTCACCCAACCTCCATAACAAAAACCCTACAACTTCCTCCATATTTGAAGAGGTAATAATTACCTTGCAACAGTCTGTTTTGAACAGGAAAAAAATGTGGAACTGGCTGATACTGGACATCACTAATAAGTGATTAGATGTTGAATGAGCAAAAATCAGAATTTCTGCACTGCCTAGAAAGACTTCAATCCTGTGTTTCCCTTCAAGTGAGCATTTCCTATAGTATGAAGGTACAGTGCACATGGAATCAGCAACTCTGCCTATACAGAAGGAAAATATTTAGGAAGGAAAATAGAAAGTGCTGGGACTGGTTCAGCAAACACTTAGGCATGTGACTATCTTAGGTATAAGTAATTAACCTAATATCAGCCTTTGCCAATATCAGCATGTGTTGCTTAAAAACTCAGGATGAAGCCAGAAGGTAGAAAAATTGAATTTTGGTTCATGCAAGGATAGCTGATAGGTTATTACTTTGTCTCTCAATTTGGAAATGTAATACTTATTACTGTAACTTACAATTAATAATTCTCTGGAGAGCATTAATTTGCCATAGCTTAAGTTTTCAAAATTGTGTTCTCAAATTTAGAGTTTTTCTGTAGTGCAGTTCCAATGTCTTTGTCTTCCTCTGCACATTGCATCGAGCATTAACCAGAAAGCTATGAGGTTCCTTGTCTTTATTCCAAAAAAAGGTAGGTTGCTGTTTTTCCATGATGTCATCTTCTTTTAACCACTAAAAGGATAAGTGGATAATGACATGGCTTCAACAATAGGAGATAGAATAGGAAGACTCTAAAAGTTTTCCACAATATTTTCTTTTTATCATCTTACTCCACTGCTGAATGCTTTCTAAAACAAATTTGGTTGGAGCTGTGTGTCTTTCTATTTATCTTTTGAAATTACCAACAGTCTTGCTTGATAAACTTTAAGGATTATCAAGAATTTAAACAGAATAATTTTATCACACTGGAGGTACTGTCAGTTGGGCATATGAGCCCCTGATGACTTTGGTGATAACTCACGACAACAGGCCCTGTTGTATTGCAGCTATTAGGAAAATCTAATTTCCAGCAGTGCAGGACCTTTCTGAAACTCCTGCCCTTTGTGGGGCTGAGTGATGGGGGCGGTCGCTCCAGGGCAGTGAGTGGGGAAATGTGATGTAAATCCCCTTTCCCTCCACCCCTAACCAAACAGACACTGCAGAAAATTCCAGGCACCAATCCTGAGGCATAAGTGGTATAAAAGAGACAGTATTTTAGTAAAGGCATAGTGATAGAATGAGAAATATGGTATTAATTAGAGTGCATATTAGCTATATAGTAAAAAGAATAAAGAAAAACAAAAAAATGGGAGAAGCAAGGAAGATACAGGACCCATCAAGATGAGCTATATTTTTAAGAATTCATTTATTGAGCTTTTGTTATTTCATCAAAGACAATAGTGAAAGGTATTGCCATAGATATCAATTTTCTCGAACTTAATGTTTCAAAGAAATTTTCACTTAGGATGGCAGCTTCACTGTCCCATTACTTGTAACATGCATTTTTATTATGACTAGGAAACAGAATTTTTAAAATAATAACTTTTTACCTACTTGCTGTCTTGGAATGAATGATCTTTGCAACAGAGACTTCTTTTCTACTGGTGTGGAAGGAGATTACCCTGTGGAGAATGCTCCTGCAATATAAATAATGTATCATCAGGAACTGTAGAACGATGTAGGTGGAGGACTAGAAAATGAATGTTTGCCAAGCTCGTCTATTATTTATCAAAGCTGGTTAAATCTAGTTGTCACAGCCCAAGATATTCACAGATCTTGGTAAAAGCCATTTTTCTCATAAGTCTTATTTCTTTAACCAAAAATTGCAGTTACACTAGTAATGTTCTTTAAAGAGTTGTAAGGTCTAGGAAGTTTGTTGTGGTCTTGTTTTGGGTTTTTTTTTCCTTGTTTGTTTGTTTTTTAATACAGATTTTAACTCATAATATTTTATTGACAAGTTGAGACATTATACATTTTTACCATATGGATCTCTGATACAACAGAAAAAATAACTATTTTTAATTAAATCTTTGTTTGTACTTTAATTGAACTGCCAAGTTTTTCTCTGAGGACCACAGAGCTAGTTTATAAAACAGGCTTACCTTTAGGCACATTTGAAAATTCCAGCCCTTAATGTTTTTGGAAGCCAAGAGAGTTTAAATCTGGTTCCTAATAGCCAGAAAGTTAGCTGTATGGATTATTGGCAGAATATATTTTTTATGTCATTGCTTCCTATTTTCACTTGGATAGGTTTGATAATTTTTTGAGTAGCTTCTCTGGGATCATAAAGCACGTGTGATAGAGGGTGTGTGTGTATACCAAACGTAAATACAAGTGTACAGATAGTGTCTGGCCATAAAAGAAGTAGAATGCCTGCAGGCATGCTGACACATGCCAGGGTAGAAGAAAGAGAGCCCTGTAATAAAATCTCATTGAGGATGCAGAGAGAATGTTTCAGCATTAGGCATTCTCCTCATGTTTCACATCAATGCATCCTCCTCTCATGAGGGGATGAACAGTGCATTTGCACCCGCTCATTCAAATTGAACGGTGGTAAAAGGAGAGTCTTGAGCAAACACTGAAGAGTCTGGCATTTTTTAAAGACAGGGGAAAGGTTAAGATGACTGCTGTTTAAACTGCTGTTTATTGGATATTTATTTACTGACCGCGTTTGTTGAAGGTGCTGTTGAAAAGATCATTGGCAAGATTTCGGATGGCTGCATAGCACAGGTCAGAATTCTAGTAAACTAATGCAGTTTTTAGAATGAAATTTACGTCTTCATAGGTGATTTAGTAATTCTTTTTATATTTGAGGATGGTTAGATTGTATTTTTCTGGAAGACAAAACAGGGTAGGATGTGCCTTCTCTGTATCAATTCCCTTTCTCTCTCTGACAGCACTACTGCTTTAACTTTGCTTAAGGCAAATGAGAAACTTCCCTAGATCCAGCATTTACAAAACAGGACATTTACTAGGAATAATTAGATTTCTATATGGATGTTTCATTTTTATTATTTTTGTTTGTTTTTTTCAAAAGTAACAGAACTCACTGAACTTGATAATTTTCTCCTTAATGCACTGAGGGGCTGTATGGGGGAGAGTGACAGTCACTCTTCTGGGTGAAGCACAGGGTCATCTTGCAATGCCTTAGGCATAT
Organism: Nicator chloris; assembly: GCA_013400495.1. Lineage (NCBI taxonomy): Eukaryota > Metazoa > Chordata > Aves > Passeriformes > Pycnonotidae > Nicator > Nicator chloris. The sequence continues at coordinate 50,895 of WAAE01001586.1, read as the reverse complement.
TTAGAAGCATGACTTGTTAATTTTAGAAACAAAAGGTCAGGCTGTATGTACACCCTAGATTTGGTCCTACATTGTTCTCACAGTGAAGAGATTTAGAAGAACCAAGGAATTTTTGAGGTATTCTAATTTTACACTGGTTTAACTCTGCGACCTTGTGATAGACACACACACACAGTCACCACCTCTCCAAATAGCTGAACGTCAGAAATAAATTCCTTCACTATTTCAGCAGGGCTCCTCTTTAGTGGTGTCTGAAACATTAGGGGAAGTCTTGTGTTACAAATGCATTTGAGGTGTTATTTGCTTCTCTTTCTCTGCATGCACATACTCTCTTAGCACACGGTCTCTCTCATGTTTTTAATTTTTTTATTTTGAAGGCACTCTTTCCAGGACTTTTATGGTGATTTATTATTTTTATGGTGATTTAATATTTTTATTATTTAATTTATTTACTTTTCCCCTATCTTTCTCAGAGTTAGCATAAAAAGTCTTGTAAATTAACTGCTGCAATGAAAGTTCATGTTCCTGGTTGTGAGGTCTTGCTTACGTAGTGAAAGTCTAGTATCTCCTCAGGAGAGCTGGTCTGGGAAAATACTCAAAATAGCAGTGTTTTACTTCAAAAATATGTGTGTGTATGGATGTCATTTATGTATATAAATATATGCTATATGTGTCTAGAGCTGGTGTTGAATCGTCTATATAAAACAGACATGTATAGTGTTTGTGTTAGTGGCACTGCCTTCAGATTGCTTAGACATTGTTCCATGGACATTCTGGACTGGAAGTTCCTAAAGGAATAGCATGAACTCACATGCAGCTGATCTTGGGGTTGACTGGCTCTGTTTGGATGATTTAGTGTAGAGAAGCTGCAAGCAGTGATGTTCTGTAGGTGCTTCCCTGCACAATTCGATTGCATTAATGGTCTCAGGTGATTGGCAGAAACCAGGTGGCCCTGCTGTGATTACTGGGGGTAGACAAGGCATTGGTCACTAAGTTTATGGAGTCTCTATAGCATTTCAATACTAGAATGTGATTTTCTTTTGGTTTGTTTGGCATTGTTTGTTGTTAATGTTGTTTTTTTGTAGTAGCGAAAATAATCTTGCATTGAGCTCTGTGTGTGTGTACTGCAGTGACACTTGAAATCAGAGTAAATCTGGAATCCTAAGACTGTAAGGTGTGCTCCATAGCTAGGTAAATGCTTCCTGTGAGTTTCACGTGTATCTGTTAAGAGATTTCCAGATGACATGGTTTGATTTTATGTTTAAATGAAAGTATTATGTGAGCAGAACATAGCTTACTCAATTCCACAAAGATTTATTTGAATATTGACCACTACCATCTCTTTTACAGCAGCTAATTTTGGAAACCCTGGATGTGATGACTTTTGAGTGATTGAATTTTATGTTGATATGTCAGTGTTTGGGAGTTGTGTGTTGGAATTTTTTTTTAATTATTTTATTTTTAAATCAGCTCATTTTGAACTCTTTTTTTTGACAACTGGGAGTCAAATCCCGGTGTTATCTTAAATGTTGATTAACTTTCAGTACCAGAGTGAAAGGGTCTATGATGGAAAAAGGCATGACATGAAGCCTAGAGAATTATTGTGGTCTGTGGCATTGCTATGGTGCCCCCATGGTTTTCAGATGCTCTGATTTGAATGTATTTGTAGCTTGGTACAGCTTGAAATGACAGCTCTGCCATGTGCCAGTGTTTGAGAGGGGGAAAAAGTGATGCACGTTGAGACTTGCCCCACTTTCACTACTGGTTAAAACACTGAAAGACATGTTAATCCTTCCTGGGTGGGACAGCTGTACTTGGTTTGGGTGGCCAGGTGCTGGTAGCAGGGGAGCTGTGAGAAGCTGCCAGAAGCTTCCCCATGTCTGGCAGAGCCAATTCCTGGTGGCTCCAAGATGGACACACCGCTGGCCAAGGCTGAGCCAGTCAGGAAAGGTAGTAATGCCCCTGTGTTAACATATTTTAAAAGGAAAAAAAGAAGTTCTTGCATGGATGTAATTGCAGCCAGAGAAGAGCAGAGGGAGAATATGTGAGAGGAACAACTATGGCCAGTGAAGGAGGGGCAGGAGCTTCTTCAGGCACCAAAGCTGAAATTCCCCTGCAGCCCATGGTGAAGACCATGGTGAAGCCACTGTGCCCTGGCAGCACATCCCATGGGGATGCAGAGATCCACCTGCAGCCTGTGGAGGAGACCCACGCTGGAGCAAGTGGATGCCTGAGAGGGACCCTGTAGGAGACCCATGGAGAGAGGAGCCCACACTGCAGCAGGTTTCCTGGTAGGACTTTCGAGTCCGTGGGGGATCCCTGCTGGAGCAGGTTGTGTCTGAAGGACTGCACGGTATGGGAGCAGTACCCGTGTTGGAGCAGTTCATGGAGAACTGTCCCCTGTGGGAGGAACCTCACACTGGAGAAGGGGGAGAACACTTTTCTCTGAACAACATCAAGAACTGACCATAATCCTCATTCCATTTCTCCCTGCACCACTGCAGGGGGCAAAGAAAGAGCTGGGAAGGAGGGAAGGCTGGGGGAAAGGTTTTTTTTCAAGATTTATTTAACTTCTCATTATCCTGCTCTGATTTTGTTAGTAAGAAATTCAGTTATTTCCAAGTTGAGTCTGTTTTGCCTGTGATGGTATTTGGTGAGGGATGTCTCTCTGTCCTTATCTCAACCCATGAACCCTTTGTTATGTTTTCTCTCCCCTGTCCAGCTGCAGGGAGGAGTGATAGAGGAGCTTTGGTAGGTGTCTGGCACCCAGCCAGGGTCAACCCACTAGAACAGCCTCTTCCTTTCCCATACACATGGCAGGTTTTGATTGCACTGAATTTTATGCTATTATGTCAGTGTTCTGGAGTTGTATGTTGGATTTAGTTTTTAAATTATTTTATTTTTAAATCAAGTAATTTTGAACTCCTGTTTTGAAAACTGGGAGTCAAATTCCAATGTTATCTTAAATGTTGATTAACTTTTAGTACCAGAACACAGTTTCTTGCTTTTCTGAAATCTGATGATTAATGTTTTTGTTTACTTCTAAGTGATACATTGTCATGTCACCACTGAAGCCCTGCTCCTTTTCTAAAATTGTTGTTCTTGGCTTTGCATGGGCAAATGTTTCATTTTTGCTCACAGAACTGCCATAGCTTCTTGTCCAGAATCCAAATAGTGAATGGAATTTAAAATTTTAATTAACTTTAGGGCAATATTTTGCAATTAACATCAAGTTTTATAGAATCATATAATGGTTTGCATTAGAAGAGGTCTTAAAGATCATCTATTTCTACCCCCCCTGCCATGGGCAGAGAAAACTTCCACTAGAGCAGGTTCCTCAGAGCTCCATCCAGCCTGGCCTTGAACACCTCCAACAATGGTGAGTCTATAACTGCTCTGGGCAGTAAGATAGAGTTAATCCTTTTTTCTGACTACCTGTAAGAAGGATGAAGGTGATGACAGCCCACTCCCTTGTGTGTAAATAGGATGCTTCCAATACCATTACCTAGTTGATTCTGTTGATAAGCTCAGAGGGTTCTAGTTCTACAAAACTCACCAGTCATTTGGCAGCTCTGCATGTCCATCTTTCACTTCTAAACATTTTAAACATTTGTTCCTAGGAGAGCTGTCAGGCAGCTCTCAATCAATATTTATGATATTCATATTTCTCAGAGAACATAAAGGATCTCTCTGGGTGTATTATAATCTACATCACACCTGTGAGTGAGTGCAGCCTTTCATTCAATGGTAAAGAAATGTCAAAGAGGCTGTGTGGTTATCCCTGTAGTGTTTCAGGATGGCAGTAGAAGAATTAGCCATTTATTGGAGGATGTGTCTGAGCTGTCCCAGGGAAGATGTAAACTGTTACATTAGAAGAGATGGAAAGAAAATCAGAGTTAACATTTTTTGGCAAAGCGTAGCTTCCCTGCTGATGTCCATGAAATTGTCCATTTTGTAGTATTTTGCTTTCTCTGGAAGTGTTGATGTTTGTTATGTTTACATGGTAAAGTATCGTGTCTGCTGCTGATGGACGTCCACTGAATGATGCAAAGGCAGACTTTGGGGTAAAAAGTACTCTTCTGCTAAGCTTAGTTGGTTGCTTACTCATTTTGCAGATGGAAAAAAAAATCTTTTACTGGGTTGTTGAAGATACCTAGACACTCAGAGGTTTTCAGAAGATCTAGTTCAGGAAAAATGCAAATATCTCTGGAAAATAAAAGGAAATGGTAATTTACAGAATATTCCTAATGTACACTTTTTTCCTAGTTAAAATTTAGTTCAAGAAGGTAGCTATTACAAATTGAAATTATTAATAGATTTTTGTATTTGAAGCTACTATTTAAGTTCAAGCTGTAGTAATTCAGGAAGGTTTTTGCCAGTTTCACACTCACCTGAGAGCTACAGAGAGGGAAAAGACTTAAAGTTGTGTTTATGCTCTAGGGAGGACCAAGCTCAGCCCTTCCTGGTGACTGGTCTCCTTGGAATGGACATGAGCTACCTTTTTGCACAGCTGTTCTCATAGATACAGTCAGCCTACAGGATTTTTTAGGGAAAGAGAAGAAGCTTAATGTCTGAAGACAGCTACCTCTGCACAACAACTTTGGTGTTTGGTGAAAAGTTCTTCCTTTCAGATCCTGAAGAACAATTTTGAATTGTAAATCCTTTGGATTTAGTGTTGCTATTAATCTGTGAAGAAAGTATAAGGTCCTTGAATGGAAGCAGTTGTACTAAACTACTGGATTTTGTATTTGGTTGAGTATATGCAATAAACATCAGTCAGATTTCATTGAAGGATATGCTGCAGCTGTTGGGGAAAATGCTGTGAGTGAAATTAAAGAGTAATTATGACTCAGTATATTTTGCATAGAGTTTCTAAGAAACTGAATAGTCATTTGCCAATGAAAACAGTTCATTGAAGTTAATGCTTTATGGGTATGAAAAGAGATGATGAGGTTATAGGCGTTGCAGAAAGTAACAACAGGACAATGAAGTCTTTGCTGCAGATCAGGTGGTGTTGTCAAATTTTACTTGGTCTTTGAAAATTCTTTTACAGTCTTTTTTTTTCTTGTTTTTTGTGGAGTTTTTTGCTAGCCTTTTGCCCACTCAAAATTTAAGATGCAGAAAATGTAAATGTCACTTCTATATTAAAAATTAGTTTTGGGCTTGGAGGAAAAGGCATAAAGTTAATTGGAAGGTCATAAATAAATCAGTGCATTTCTCATGTGTGTTAATGCATATACTTTGAAAAATCTCTTTGTAGAAAACAAATCTTTGGTTTCTAAAGAAGATCTGGATAAATTTCTGCTTGTTGACCATCTTAGCTGCTGTCTGTAGGATTCTCTAGTTCTCAACTGAGGAAATTGTTTCTGAATTTCAGGAGCTGGCTGAATTGTTTCAAAAACAAAAAAGAGATGCCATATACCCTAAATAGGATGAAATAATTTTTGCGCCTGATATCAAATACTTAACAAAAAGAGAAAAAGAAAAAACTTTATTGTAAGAGAAACAGCATTTCATGAAAAATCTGTGTGTGTTCACGGTGCCAGAGAAGTTTGATTTCTCAGTTTTAGTTAAACTATATAATGAAAAGTGCCTGTAGTCACCATCTCTGGAGGTATTTCAAAGTCCTGTAGCTTAGGAATGTTGTTTAGTGGTGGACTTGGCAGTACTGGAGTTGTTATTCTGTGACTCTATTACATGATCATGTGGGTTAATATAATAACAAAATATAATCTTTGGTGCATGATAATTAATACACGTCTTCTATTTTAGAAAGAAGATTTCCAAGGGATTTTATCATATTTGTGGTATTAATTAAAAAGAAAAACTTCTTCAAGTACCTATTACAATTAAATTGCTTCAGGAATGCTGAAGAAATGATCTTGGGGCTGTGAACACCAGGGGAGCACTGTAATCCCTGATTCTGTGCCACTGGTGGACAGCAATGGTGTGTAGCCCTTCTGCTTCAAAAGCCAATGGTCAGCAGCTGCCCAGAAGCAGAGGACCCCCTTCTGGCTGGGGCCCTGGGGACATCCATACAGCTCGTGGGAGCTGCTGGCACTTCCACTGAGGTGGGGTGCAGAGAAGGTCCAGCCACGGTGGAGCATCAGTAAAACAATCTCCTATCGCCTCCCTCAGTCCCTTGTGTCTCCGTGATAGGAGCTGTAATACTTACAGAAGTCCCTAGATCGCCCCACTGGACTTCAGTGGCTTGGTGCCATTCAGAGATGGTATTTCCAACTTCAGAAAGGTGTAGGCAAAGCAGAGGTGACGTGGGGGAGCACTCACTTGATGTGAAAGTGCTTTGTCAAACAAAACTGTTCTAAGTTCTTGTGGGTTGGCAACCTTTTAGGTTTTGCAAAGTGTTTTGTGTATGAAACACTCTAGATTAGATATATTTTAAATGTATTATATGAGGCTAAGGAGTGAAATTTTTATGTATCTTAGTTATCAGACTTTTCATATTTTTTCAGAGCTTTTTCTTATGCTGTTTCCTGGTGGAATCTCTTTCAGTGGTTTCATAGTTTGATAGTAGTATGTGGAAATTGTTACTTTGCCCCTAATTTAATAATTAGGAGGGAAAAAAGTGTGTGTGTATATATATATATATATATAATTATAATCTAAGGATGACATAGTAGTGGGCTTGTTTGTTTATTTTTCCCCTCCATCTTGGTAACTGGGAAATTAATGCTGAGTGGATGCTGTGCTCAGAAAACAAATGCTGTACATAATTCTATTTTGAATTAAAGTGGCACCATACTAGTGTGTATATCATTACTGATACTCTCCTGGGCCCTGTAGAGCACATATATCAATGTTTTGGACTGAAACCCTTTGCTGGGATACTAGAAAGCAGTAATAGGCAATATATGAAAATGATGAAGTGGAAACTGGCATTTCTTAGTCTTGCAGCCATTCTAAGTACATTCTGTAGCTATTACACCAAAGAAATCACTGCTCTGAGAAGTTGAAATTGTGAAATCTTCAAGATATTTTCTTTTTTCCTGAAAATCTACTCAAACCATGTATTTGAGGTTTGCAGAGAAAGTCTGCAGAACTACTAGTAGTTTGTACAAGGTTATGGATTTCCAGCTGATTTCTGAATTACCCTTGTCATAAGGTTTTCTGTCATCTGGGCAGCTGCTATATACAAGGTGAGCTTGGTGCTTATGGCCTCCTTCAAAGGCCATGGTGTTGGCTTTGATGGAGAAACAACAGCCAGCTGTTCTGCTCCAATTTTCCATGGACTTCATGTGAAATAAAATTGCATATGAGGAAGATAATGGATTCAAGGAAAAGGAGTTAGGGAACTTCCTAATATATCAAAGCAGAGAGATACAAAGACAGAAAATGCTAAATGAGAAAGAAAACAATGAGTCCAAAGAACAATTTCTCTACAAAGGCTGGTGGCATTACCAGAGGAAGCCAATATGCATTTGTGACTGAAACTTGTGTATTGTTTGTAAGCTGTGTTTTGTCTGACTTCTGGTGCATTTACACTTCAGATGAAGAAAAAAGGTTCTAACTTTCACTTGGTTTCTTGGGCAGAAAATCCAGGTTCTTCAGAGATTAATAAGTATCTCAGGATTACGTTTATATATTTATATAAAATACAGATGTGTGTTGTTGTTGGGTCTGGGAATTATTTTTACCCTCAAGTTATAAATACTTAATCTGTGAACAAAAGTCTTCTTTAGAGCCAAATATTTATGGGATTTTTGGTGGTGTTTTTTGTTTTGTTTTGTTTGTTTGTTTTTGTATTGATGAGCTATAGCTCATAACTGTCTGGCAGAGCTGAAGTACAGTTGTTTACTGTGTTTGTATTTAATTTCTGATCTGAGCCAAAGTGCTGAACCATAACAAATCTACAATACAGAACATTTCTTTATAAAGATTGAGCACAGTAATTTTACAAACTGGAATACAGTTCATTTAACAAAGTGCTACGGAAAAAAAAAAAAAGAAATTTATCAGCTTTATTCCTATCCCACTGCTGGATGGTTTCCAGACTTCCCAGAGTGGGGCTCCAGCTCTTGAATTCAGGAGCATGAACTTTTCCTAGAATAAAGGCTGAGTGTATTAGAGCTTCAACAAGCTTCTGCTGTGCTCTGCAGTGACCACCAACAATTACAGTTCTCCTTCTGTGAACCTGATGCATTGTGTAGAGTTTTAAAAGCTGTATTGACAAACATGTAGTTGAAATAATTAGCCTCTGGAGGGTTCACTGAGAGATGGGAGAAAGCAGCTGTCTAGAATTGTAAGGAAGTAGGGTCCTTTGCAGCAGCAATGATGTAGGGCTGAAGGTCAATACTTTTGACATGACATGAGATGTGTAATTGCATTTTTTTTGTCTTTTATAAACTACTTGCTGATGGAAATGTGAATTTTTGATAGACTCTGCAGAATGTAATGGAGGATGGGCTTTTCCAATAGTGGGAACAGCAATATTTGCTGATGCATCTCTTTGGTTAGCTCTGGGCCATTAATAATGGTGAGTGGTACTTGAAAACACAAGCAAAAAGAACTTTTTAGATGAGGAGAGTTTGGTGGGAGTGAGAAAAAGAAAAAAGCATTTTTCTGTGTGCTGCTGTATCTTCTGAAGAAGGGCAGGATCCATTTGCAATGTGAAAATAACACCACAGTGTGTAACATGGCAAAACATTGCTTCCAGCTTTTTTAACTAGATTGTTTTCCAGTGTACAGAGTCTGACAAGGTTTGTTCTTGTCCATGCATGCACATGAATGTCTTTTTAGAAAACAATAAAAAATGCCTGTCAGCAGTTGGAGTGTCCCAGAGGTCCCATTTCAGCAATGCCACCAAAAAAAACTTGATGAAATATGGGAGTGAAGCTTGCTCATCTACAGCTTTGCCTGTGGGCAGAATAACACTTTTCAATTATGCTTTTTTTTCATTATTTTTGATTGAAAATTTAGAACTGTAGTGATATTTATGCTGGTTATAACTTGTTTCTGTAAACATTTTGCATCTATTCTTAGGTGTTTTGTACTGAAACATGAAAACTGAAGGGGAGAACTTGCAGAAAACATAGATGGCTGAACCAGAGTTTGAGTAGTCACCTTGCTTGAAACACTCAAAAAATGTACAGGAAGACACTAAAGCTGGTTTTACAACTTTCCGGCTCGGTTTCGTAAAACTAGTTTATGCTAGTTTTGTTTTTATACTTCGACAGAATTATTACTGTTTATTATAATTATTGTTTAAGAATAAATATTCTAAAATGTTATTGGATGTGAGAGGAGAAAAAAGAAAAAGTTCCACAGCAATTTCCAAGAGAACTTCAATTTGAATAACTATTTTAATAGTATATCCTAGAACTTATTTTTAACTGAGACTACAAGAAAGTGCATTGGAAGACAAATAATTCTTAACTCTGAACTAGTTTCAGTTTGGACTTATGCCTGTTAACATTTTCAAAGTGCAGAGCATGGGATATGGGAAAAGGATTTGGGTGCAGAAGTGCAAAAAACCATCCTATCTGTGGTTTGGAAGGAGCAGTTGTCTTCTATAATGTGCAGTTTTTTAAACTGGTGATTGAAATCTGAGCATTGAATTCTTTACTGAGCTTTCTGGTTTCCAGAAAAGTGTTTCGGTTTTCTGTTCTGATGTTTTTGTGCTTGCAAACTAAAAATGCTGCCTGCCTGCTTGTAAGAAGTAGATGAGAAACAATTTTTTTGTCTGGTGATGGTTTTTTTGGTTTTGTTTTTGTTTGTTTGTTTGGGTGTTTGTTTGTTTGTTTTTGTTGGTGAATGAAATTCTGTCGAAAGTCAACTAAGAATCTGGCAAACAGAAGAATTTCTCTCTCATCCTTTTTGATTTGTGTTAGGAACTGTTTGTTACAGGGTGACAACTAGTAAGCCATTCATGTTTCCACAAATTCTGCAGGGTTTTTCCCCCTAAAGTTGGCTATTTTAATCTAAAATATGGATGTCTGCACAGTGACTGTAAAAGAAACCATTTCTGTCGTATTGTGTGCTTGCCCAGGCTCTACAGACCTTGCTTGTAAATATAAACTCAAAACTGTAGATGATCATATGTGTATTTGTATGCATGTATGCTTTCTTTCAGTATAGAAACTAACCTCTGACCTCTCTTGCCTTGATAGCTGGCAGTTTCCTGGCTAATGGGGGTAAGATTGGGATGGTGTCAGGGGGTGGGGTGAGCCCAGGCTAGCATTACTTCTGGGTAATGTAATAAATAACTGTGATTTGTTCCTGGAAATTTTGTGATTGTAGAAAAATTATAGGGTAACACTCAGTGATTTTTATTTGTTTGATTTTTGTTTGGTTTGATGTTTTGTTGGTTTGTTTTTTTTTTTTCCAACTTGGTACTGTTATTTTTTTTCAGTAGGTGCCTGGAAAAATGCTACCTGAAAACAAGAGTCTTGAATATTATTTTATTTCTCACAAGCTTGGCAAGGACTAAAATCACAACATTTATGCTCTTGTTACTCCTGTGATTGACCTGTGCTGCCCTTCTTCATTAGCTGTAGCAAACCCCTACCCTTACCCCTTCTTGCACAAGTGAAATGATGCCTTAGTATGGTGTGTAAGTAACAGCTGCAGCTGGGCTCTTTGGGCATGAGGCTCAGGTCTGCTCATGTCAGGTGTTTACAAAGAAAAAGGGAAAGCAAAAATCGTGTCACAGATTGTGGTGTTTTCCCCTTGGCTAAAGGGGACCTTGGCAATGAAGAAACCATCCTGGTTAGGGTTGAGCACTTCTCCCTCACAAGGCAGGGAGATGTGTGTTTTCATTAGCCCAGCATCTGGAATCTGCCAGTTTCTTCTACAGCTACTGATGCAAGACCGAGGATGTTCAGTGACTGCAACCTTTTTAATTTAGAGACATTATAAACCAGAACAAAACCTTGACCTTATTAACTGCAACTCCTGAAGTTATTGGTTGCAGCAAAGCTTGAATATCATGAGTACCTCTAACAATTTTTCCAGTTTCTGTTTGGGACCAGTGGGATATTTGTCTGTCTCCTTACCTAGCCATGAAATGTATACCCATAAAATGGCTATAAAGGTATTGATAACACCCCTTATACTGTGACTGGTGTGGGATCAAGACCACACCTGAGAGAAGTGCAGTATTTACTCTAAATGTGTTCTTTCCTGAGCAAAGTGTATTATTTTAGTAATTCTGATAGGTTTTGTGAGACAGATACATGAAGCCATGTGCTGGTTTAACAAAGGCAGGCAAACTGTGGTCTTGCACAAAGTCAGTGTAAATATCTCCTTTGCCAGCTTCCTGGGCTCAGGCTCTGTTTTCCCCAGAGGTTCACCTCTGCCAAGTACTGTGTTCATTTTATTGTCATGATGTAAAGGGGGTGGTAGGAGTAGCGAGGGACTGTGTTGTGCTGAGTTCTGGCGGCAGAGTAACAACCAGATTGTGGTATTTTCCTTGCTGCTTAAAGATCAGCAGTTCCTTTATATATCCTTTCCAGTATAAATTTTTAGGCCTATCTATGGCATTTATAGTATATTTTGGTAGCCCATGTGAAGTTTTCAAAAACTGACTCCAAGCTGGAGAGTTCTTTTCATCTTCCCTCTATTTAGGGAGAATTAAAGGCAATTTCTGTGTGAGTTGTTTTTGGTTCTTCTAGCAGGAAGAAACTGGATGAACCTTTTTTTTTTTTAATTGTGCTATTGAAAAATGTGGAAAATAGGGGTGGAAGTGTGGCATGGAAACTGAAGGCACAGAACTTACTATTGTGAGTTGGAAAGTGAAATTTATTGCTAAAAGACATGGTGTAAGCTGGTTTTACTCAGGCTAGAGAGGAGTTCTCATGAGAGAGTTGTCACTGGAGGAGGAGGAGAGAGATCTATTGACTTAGGATATTTCAGAAGAAAGATTAAAATAAATTATACATTTTGTTGTTTGTCTCCAAGTGCTCAGTAAACTTCCACCTTATCCTGTTTCAGCAATGAAATTTCACCTTTACATCAAGGCTAGTAAAGGAACTTTGTTCTAAGTGGTATGTGAGAAAGGCACTGTCAGAACATACAGGTCTACCTGCTTATAAGTGGAATTTATCATCATTTTTGAAGTGTATAATATGGCTAAATGGAGAAACTTCTAAACAGCACCTGGCTTTCAGGTCTGTGTGCTGTGTTCTTACTGCTCTCAGTCCTTGTGGTGCTCTCATGTAAATCAGTGGCTGACTGGTCTTTCTCATTTATGATACTCGCAGCAATTCATTAGCTCTGTCTTATTTAAAGGACTTTTATTTTTAGCTTTACAGTCCTTTAATGTTCTTCTTTCTGGCACTGACACATGACTGTGAGAGAGCTCTCAGATCCAGCTTGAAAATGTGTTATCCTGCAGGGAATGAATACAGTGGGAATTCATACAGTTTGTCCAGGGGCTTACACCTGATACTTGCTGCCATGTTCTGTGAACCTGAACTTCTTTTGGAGTAATTTCTTAATGGAACTCTGCACTATGGGAAAGGGTGCTAATGATTTAATAGATGGAATCGACTTTGATAGTAGATGTAGACATTCTTTCTCTTACAGGCTAGTGAGTTCCTTATATAGTTTTAAAAGCACACTATAATACTCTGCAACATGGGCATCTTGCTTACAAGAGCTGCTAAGCTTCAGTGAAGAGTCTCCATTTAAGATGCTTAGTGACACATTCTGTTACAAACTAAATTACATTTATGTTCACCTATCACCTCTGAAACCTAACTGCATTATGAAAAGGTTCCTTGTTTTTATCTCAGTAGCAAGCTATCCAGTAATAGCAGACTTGCACGTGGCACTGATGAGTAAGTATCATTTAGGTAAACTAAATATATTTAGAGACACCTTTCATAGTTGTTAGCATGCTATATTTAGAGAGCAACAGCTGAGTGATGAATTTAGGTAGGGAGGTGTGGGAGAATATGGCTAGAAATTTAAGTGAGGAGTCATCTGTAGTGGTAGCTAAGAAGGGTCTTCAGTGATGGTAGTGCATGTAAAATCCTCCAGAGAACATTCTCCCTGCTCTTCTCATGGTCAGAGGAGAGAAAATGGCTCTTCCTAAAGGGATTTCATTGCCCAAGAGAGATACCAGCTTCTGCATCCCACTCCTTGGAAGAGTCACTTTTTCTGTGTCAGCAATAGATCAAGCTAAAGGGGACAAGCATCACTAAACCAAGGACTGCTTTTCTGAATACCTCCCACAGGCTCTCTGAGGGCAACGTTCAAGTGAAATATGTAAGAAGCATTTAGGATTTCTAAGAGCTGTCTGCTCTCTCTGGGTTTGCTTGGACTTCAGAAGATAGGAAACAGTGCAGTGGAAATGTGCAGATACGAGATCAAGTGGAGGAAAAATAGCGTAAAAAAAATTATTCCTTTTTTCTGAGGCTGTCTGTCTTGTCTGTAACATCCTTTTCCATATTGCCAGTGTGTCTGAGAGTGTTTGACAGCATCAAAAACCTGGGTTATTTAAAAAGCAATCCTTAAGGAGTTTAAAATTCATTGTCTGTTTAAAAGCACAAGCATAGGGAAGGAAAGGGAGGGGAGTGGTGAATGGATGGGGATGCTGGAAGTAGGACTGCAGAAAGGGCATCTCTGTGTCAGGCTTCTGAAGAGGAACCTCAGCTGAGGTGAGTTGGTTTAGAAGGCTTTTGCTAAGAGAAATGGTATAGCAAGGGGTGGTGGGACCTTTAACTGGGCTGGGTCATGGCTTCGGGATGACTTTGTTCCCTCTGTTTTCACGTAAACTTTTAGTACCTCTTAACTTTGCTTGTGATCATTGGTCACCTCTTCAGGAAATGAGGTGCATCTTTGTGGCCCTCTTAGTTCAGATGAATAAGCAAGCAGCAGCAAGTGTAATTGAGTAATGATATTTTTGTATAAATTGATTTGGTTTTCAGTTTCAAAGAGGTACCAAAACAATGAAGCCCTTCAGAATCACGTGGGATTTCATAAGAATATAACATCTCTGCAATCTGTTCTTTAGTGATAACTCCTACCTTGTGAAACATTTTTATGATGCAGCTATTTTTTTCTTTTTTAATTATTTTATAATTTTGTTTTAAGTGTACTTTTTTTCCTCTTCAGTTACAGAGCATTGAGCATATTCATGAAACTGCTCTATGCCTTTTCAGTGTGTCCTCTCTGATGGTGCATCAGAATCAGAGATACAAATGGTTTCTGTCCAGTGCCTGCTTTTTCCCCAAAGATGGGAACAGCTGCTTGAGCAGTGAACCTGCTGGCCAAGAGCCAAATGTCAACCCCTTAAGCACTGTTTGACAAGGGTTTGGCAGCTACAGCCATCAGTGGGACCTGCAGAGTAAGCAGAGGGCAGGGGAGGTGAGAAGCGTTGCCCCCCAGTCCCCAGGGACATGAAGAGCCGGGTGTGTTGGCAAAGATGAGCACGGACCATGGGGAAGATGCCGTGCACTGGGATGTGCTTCCTGTGCTGCTGCAACTGTGAGCATCCAGATTTGAAGGGGGAAAAGAAAAAAAATCCCAAATACTGTTAAAAGGAAAAAGTAGGTGTGCTATCACATAGTACATAGCCCTGTACCTCTTGATCTTTCAGCATAGCTGGAGATTTTTTCCCCTGCTTCATGCAACATGCCTGGGGCTCGTGGCCATGTGTTGTTGAAATTAAGATTTCTGTGAAATGGCTCTTGTTACCACAGTGGTGCTGTCACTAAGCAGTTGCTCTGTCTGACATCTGGCCTGTCCTTTTAATTCCCAGTTTGCTCACAAGACTTTGCCAGCTGGTGGCCTGATAGGGGAAGTATTCAGAGGTGAAGCTAATGTGCAGGGTGTGACCTGAACAGGTATGTTACTGAATGTCTCCTGGACAAAAAAAATAGATGGAGATGGTCTTTGCTGCAAACAGTTGTGCTACTTTGCAGCTGATGCATTTGGGTGGCCATAGTGCCTCTGGTGGTGAGGACAGATGAGGTAACCTGCTTATTTAATAATTTCTCACCAGAAATTTGAAAACTGGAAAGCAGCAACTAGCTGATCACATGGATGCTTAGGACAAAGAAATATTATAGTCTAGGACAAAGAAATATTATAGTCTACAAGTCCAAATATACTGATGAGCCAAATGGCCTTCTCTCTGTAAAAAGCAAAAAGAGAGGAAAAAAAAAATTTTGGTACTGCTGATAGATGTTGCATCCCTGTCACTAAAAGGTGTATGTATGGGGAAAATATACTTAGAGGAATTTAGCTCTTCATCATTCCAGTCCAAGGAGCTGTTACTTTTCTGCAGCCTGGATAGCAGTAGTAGTATTTCAATGTTTCAGATGTACTTTTCCTTCCATCACATTCTATCCAGTGCCAGATTTACAACCTATGCCAATGCAAGTAACTAGGTACTGTTGCTTCTCACTTCCTCTCAAAATGTATATCCTAAATTTGCCTTCTGAAAAACCTTGGTGCTACAACTAAATACGTAGAAACAGTAGATATGAAATAAACAGTGGGAGAACCACTTAGCTCACCTATTTATTTGGGGGTTATGCTCTGTTATGCTTCTAGCTGAAGCAGGCAGATATTTAGTGTGTTCCACATTCAGGTGTGCAAATAGTTCCTCCAGCAAGAGGAGGAAGCCAGGTTTGGTATAATCTGGTTTACCTGGTGGATTTAGTTGGGTTGTTTCTTTTTTTAATTAGTCAAAAAACACATGAACAACTTAAACAAGAGGTGTCTGGGGATAGGTGTCCTCCATAGTAAATTGTACTGCTTCATAGACTGAATAAAGCTGTTATCTGAGAGAAACAGACACAGAGGTTTCTCCTTAGCAAATCAGCATTTTGCACGCACAGTATTTCCTTCAAAGATCAGTTTTTCAGTTACCATCAATTTCAAAACAGATCATAAGGACAGAATTCATCCTAAAGAGGAAAGTTCTGGGAAAAGGGAAGGCATCTGCTGGGCAGGGTAGTTCTTTGTTATATGGACAAACAAAAATAAAAATGTGCCTTATTTTACTTCATGGAATGTTCTGTGGTCAGAAATGAGAGTAGGAACCAGCAGTCTCTTCGGGAGCTGTGACCTCAGGGATTTGATCACTGGGAAATGATACTCATGCACGTTAAACCTTCAGGCATCCCTGCACTCTGCTTGTAACTTCTCTATTAATGAATTTGCCATGATTAGAGAATTTCAATTTGCCAGAAGGAAAAAAAAAGGGCTACAATTTCTAGGAAGCTATTGTGTTATGATGGTGTCTTTCACTACAGTGAAAAGCCCTGCATCAGGCTGCAGGGCTGTCAGAGGTCTTTCAAGACTAGATGTGCCAACAAGGAAAATAGATAATGAGAGATGAAATGACTGGTGTCGTTTCTTGAAGGAACTCAATTTCCTTTTCTGAAGAGAAATTTTCTTCAGGATTTGAAATACTATTGCAGTGTAGCTATTTGGCAGCTTGGCTCGTTCTCATGTTATGAGAATGATGCTAATAATTCCTATTGACTGCTGTGACCTCTGCTGGAGGGAAAAGAGTCCATTTCCTTGTAGCCCTTCCTCTCACAGCCTGGTAACATATTCTTAATTTATTTATTTACTACCCGTTTGTTCCCTGCAGCAAATTTCCTTGCCTGCCAGGTGGCTGAAGTAATTTACATACTTCATCATTTATCTCCTGTCATAAATGTAGTTCAAAAACAAATATCTGATGAAATTTTTAACCTAATAGGCCTTCAGTTCTATGCGTGTATGCTTTGTATTCTTTGTGGGGCTTAAATTAACTTTGCCTATGAATGTCTGTCTTAAATTTTACATCCACAGCAGCATTTCTGTATTTGTACAACACGTCTTGCTCGGAGCGTTCAGCGATGTCAGTGTGTAAGTCTGGACTGCATCACCTTCTGAGTGCATACACTGAATCTGCAGCCAGATCTGCTCTGTTTGAAGGCTGCTGCTGCAGTTCTGCCTTTCTTCAGTTGGAAACTACTGACAGTGAAGCCATTTCAGAGTAACAAATCTTTGGCTTCAGACTGTGAGAATAGCCACTAATTATGTATTTCTCATTCTTCAGTGCTGAGAACATTGGCTTACATTTGACTTTATGCTCCAGTTCACGAATTAGATTCCTCTTTAAGAAGATCCATGTTCAATATCATTGCTTTGGAAACATTAATAGGTTTGAGGGGGTTTTGTTTGTTTTTGGTTTTTTGGGGGGGAAGATTTTTTGAGGAGTTTGATTTGTTTGGGGTTTTGTTGTTGTTTTGCTTGTTTGGGTTTTGTTTGGTTTGTTTTTGTTTGTTTTTGTGTTTTTGTTTGTTTTTTTTAACATGGAGGACTTTTTGCTGTATCTAAAACAGGCCTGTCATTGGCTTCAGATCAAGAACTGCCCTTTGCTGTCCTGGCTCTGCCCCAGAGGGGTTGTAGTGTGGAGCAGCAGTGAGCACACCTGTGCCTTGTTTTTGCAGGGACTCCAAGCAGTACATTGTAGCCCTGTTGTGTCAAACAGCCAAAACTTTTTGAGCTCTGACCCAAAAAGCATGACTCGGAGATCTGCTTGCTAGCTCTCAGCAGCCTGGGAGGAGCTTACTAGAGGCACACGCAGGCCCACGTGGTGTTTGTTCTCTGCACATTTGTGGGCAGGGGTGTTGTGTTTTGGTTGTAAATGCAGCCCCCTCAGATGGGCAAACAGGTCAGCAGAGTGCCAGGTTTTGGGTGCAAGTGGGAGGCTTTCAGGAGTGTGAGATGAGTGTGAGATGGAGTTACTTGCAGGCTTGGAGTCTGCATGCTCCTTTCTTGTGGTGAAATGGCCTCTTTCTGTGCCAGCTTAGCTGCCTGTGGTGAGACACGCACACAAGCCAGGTGCTGGAGCCACAGCTGTGACACTGGCAGAAGAGAAAAATAGCTGGGAGGGACAAGCCACAGGATTCATGTGATGCCTTAGGTTTTTGTGTGTGGGAGGGAGGGAGCTCAGGGTTTGCTGTTTCTGTTATGTCTCTGGGGGCTGGAGAGGCACCAAAAGTTGATGCAAAATGAGGCTTGAGTAGAAGAATCCTAAAGAGGAAAGTTCTGGGAAAAGGGAAGGCATCTGCAGGGCATAAAGGAATTTGGGAGGAATAACAAATGAAAAAGTCTATATAAGCACAGTTTTTTCCCCTTCAGTTTAGCCTGTATTCTAGCAAACAGCACAGAGGAATCAATATTTCAGAAGGTCAAAATCTAGATTACTGTATTGGGCAAAACCAAAATGGTTCCATAAGTGGTGTTGAAAGTCTGACTGTTTCTTGCTGGTTGGATTATTTAAAGCTGGATATCCTCATCCTTTATTATCTCAATATACCTTTGCTGTTCAGAGGGGTTGTGTTGGCATCTCCATCTTCTCTTGCTCCTTGCCAGGCAGATTTTACCAGGCTTGCTTCTTCATGTCTAAAGCTTTGAAGCTTAGTGAGGGAAAGCAGCTTAAACTCTTGGAGACTATCATGACCGTGATGTTGCACCTGGAGAGGAATTTACAGACCTGGAAGCTGTGGTTCTCATCTTTATTGAGAGACAAGAATTGATTATAAAAGAACTTTTATCCTATTGAAATTAAAGTTATAATAGCAAACTCCAGAACTGGAAACAACTATAGCAGTTTAAAAAATTAATAAATTTTGAAAAATAGAAAAGTCTTAGAAATCCAAACTTTAGAATCAGTTCTGGGTTGGGTTTTTTTTTACTTTTTCTATAAAATCTTTATCCTTATTCAAGGGAACAGTGGAGTTTGAACATAGTGATATTTACACAGTAAAGTGGCAGTTATTTTCTTTTCCTAGTAAGATTGATTTAATTAATATTTCTATTATCTGAGGAAAGAAAGTCTACCTGCCAGATTGACATCTCATCTCTGCTAAAAAGATTCTGAAGACCTTGTGACAAAAGGCAGTCTTAAGAATCCTAGCAACTGCTTATGGATTATAAGTTCATTCTACCATGAACTTCAGTAGAATGGAAGAAATACAATGGCTGGTGAAATAAGAATGGTGATGCCTAAAATACGTTGCCTCCACTGCTTTTTTGGGGAGTGGCACTCTTCCTGTAAGCCAGTCTCCAACATTCATACTGAGACAGCACTCTTTGTGTAAAGTATTTAGATATTCCTTTGTATTCACACGAGTACTTCCCCTTATGTGGAAATCTGAAATGCCACTGAGTGCAGGAGTCCTTACAGCATCCATAGGAACAGACTGTGATCGCATTTCTATGGCTGGTAAAAAACTGAAATGCTGGTGGATGCAGAAGAGTTTGGCTCACCTCTTCTTAGTGAGGTACTAAGATACCTAGATGGCAGCCAATGTGAGTTCAGTAGCGCCAGCAGTGCAACTTCAAAGCACCTTTAAAGAGCGACGGGTTTGTTTTCATTGATTATTCTTTGCAGTATTTTCTGTTGGTGTGTTGTGATGTTACAGACCCAGGTATGCAGTCACTAAGACTCCAGTGCTGCCTGCTTTTCTCCAAATTACACCTCTGTGGGAGTAGTCCAAGAAAGACAGAAGGAGGACTTTCTTCTTGATGGGGGAGCACTGAGTTTCTGCATGATCACTGCAATATTTGAAGAAATACTTCCACAGGTCTCATCTCACAA
Source organism: Nicator chloris (assembly GCA_013400495.1). NCBI lineage: Eukaryota > Metazoa > Chordata > Aves > Passeriformes > Pycnonotidae > Nicator > Nicator chloris. The sequence goes on along the minus strand of WAAE01001586.1, from coordinate 31,325 downwards.
TAAGCAGTCGTGATTATCTTGACTTCCAAAACTGCTTGTGTACTTCCAGAATGAAGGGGTAACATTTTTCATGTTTAGTAGTAGAGTTTGCATCTGTTGATTTGTGTGAAGGTTTTGTTTGTTTGTGTTTTCCTGGGGTTATGGGTTTTGTTTGTTTGTTTGTTTTCAGTTTTAGTCCTTTTTGTGTGTGTTTTTTTTTAATTGGTTGTTTTTTGGGTTTTTTTGGGGGGGGGAGT
>WAAE01001586.1:0-31035 GCA_013400495.1 Nicator chloris | reverse complement strand
TTTTTTTTTTTTTTTTTTTTCTGTTTTAGGATAGAATTGGAAAGAATATAACCAAAATTTAATTTTGTTCACCTTCTAAAAATGTTCCAGTTGAAGGCTTTCCTTTCTAGAGGGTAGGGGGAATGTTAGTAATAAAGTCTGGTTATTTAGTAGTTTTCTGCCTACTAATCTGTACACGTAAATTCTCTTTTTAGCGAAGACAGCAATCATTTCTTTCATTATTTTTACAGTAGATTTAACTTAAGCTAACCTCACTTGCCTCTCCACTCCAGTAAAGTGAGCCTGAAAGATAGATTTGCCCACCCCTTCTTTAAATGCCTGTCTTCTGCAATCCAGACAAGTTTAATGCTTACATCTCAAGTGTTACTATGGCTTGAGTGAACTGATACTGGACTTGCAACTTCAAGTTAGTTACCATTGCTTTGGGGGAGCCAATTTGACATCTTCCGAAATTGAATGTAGAGCTGCAGTTTGACAGTTGGACTTTTCAAGGGAAGCATATTTTATGTCCAGTTCTCAGGAAATGACAGGTTGATTTATATTCTCCCCCCCTCACCCTATAGGGCATTAAATGAAGTTGTACTATGGCCTTCCCTTCCTCATAAGATTGTTTTCTGGCTTCAGCAACAGAAAGTACTTTTGTGGCAACTTTTAAAGTATCTGATTGAAGTTAGTTCGCTTTGTGGCATCTATTAAAACTAAGTTTCAGTCATTGACTTGCAATAACCAACATGTCAGAAATTATGACCCTGAACCATCAGCTGTTAGCTAGGACTTCAGCAAACATGGCATGTGATAATGAGTAGTGAAGGAAAAAGTAAATAGTGGTTCTTGAATTTTATTTAGGAGAAGGATTGCGTGGAGCAACCTCACTTGAACCTGCAGGCTTTCATTGTTGTTTCTATTAATATTGTTTGGTGTTTTCTTTACATTATCTGAATCATAGCTGATGAGGAGGGGAAATCAGTATCATTTGCTTGTACTGCATCAGATGCCTAGATCCCACTAAAGTCTGTATTAGGTTTGTTTCTATTACATTATAGCTAAAATGTAAATCAGTAGATTTAATTATAGCTTTTTTCTTTTTAATTTTTGCTCTTCATTTTACTTTAAGTTATATCTTGGATTAAATCTACTTTGACAAAGGCTGAAGATGTTCATTTTCCAAACAGTGGGCTGTCCTACCATTTAGGCTGGGTAGTGGGTAGTATTAAATGAATTTTTGTAATGTTTCTGATGTGGGGAAAATATGCTACATTCTGCAAGACTAGATTTTCAACTTTATGGTAGCAAATAATGCTGGTTTTAAGTAAATCTGCTTTTTAATGTTGTTAAGCCATTTATAATATCTCTTGACGGAACTCAGTAATAGGTAAAACTGTCCCAACATGAAAACTAAGATTTTTAGCACCTGCTTCATCTTCTGTGTTTAGGCATAAAAAAAAAATATGATTCTTTTTATGGCAGCATATTGGAAGAAGGGTGTTAGAGCAAATCATATGTTGTGGTGACACCCGGTATCTTTCCTCCATCACGTGGAAACAAAAAGAGCATGTTTTGACTATATGGTCTCAATAGTGACAAGCAGGAATGGAGAAGGAATTCAGGATGGTATTCAAGTTGGGGAATGAAATAAATGCATAGACTGGAAACTGGGAATTGATTAAACTAGTTTGCTGATATGGAGGATGTATGCATATGTAGGGGTGACTTCTTAGCCTGGTTTCCAAAGGGAAAAAAAAAGCTTATATAATTTTGCTTCCCGTTTCTGTGCCTGTCACACATTTTAACTCCTTGTCGAACATCTTTCAAGCTGGCCAGATGGGTGATGATCTCAGTGGTCCTAAAATAGTCTACTGCAGCCTTTAGCCAAGAGGACCTATGATCCCTTCCCCAGCACTTGTCTCTGACCCCTCAGGAATGAGAGGGGCAGTAGGCACTTGCCTGTGGCCCCAGGCAGCTGCCATGTGGCTGAGCAGCCGGTGCCCATGCGGGGCTGGATTAGCCCCAGGTTGCAGTGCTCGCATTCTCTCTCTCTCTCTCCCAGTTATCAGATCAAATTAACCTTGCTAGGTGACCCCTACCAGTTTTTAGGTGTTGGACTGGGGGGAGGCTGGCAGATGCACACACAGAAGGCTCCGGCGCTGTTCGTGGCTGTTTGCCTGGGCCTCATCGGCAGAGGAGCGTGGATGATCTCTGCGGTGGGGGTTGGCAGGCTGCTCACCTCTCCTCACTGCTTCAGACCCAGCAGTCCTATGAAGATGCCATGACAAGTGCTAGTGGTTCGTGATTTCACCCACTGTGGGACAGGGCATGGTGTTTGCCAGCCAGATCAGTTGTCTGGGGAGGGCTGCTGCTAGCCTGGAGCCTGCATCCTTGGTGTTGCAGAGGCTGCCATAGCTCACCTGGCTTTCTGACTGCTTCCTTGGCACCTCATCTAGACAGGCATCAGTGAAGTGGCCAGGAAAAGCTTTCAGCAGATTGAAGGTGACTGCAGGGCTCTGGGGGCAGAGGTAAGAAGGACAGGTGTCTGAGTGACAGGCTCCTCAGTGCTCCCATGTAAGATGTGAAAACTTACTGAGAGCCCAGGAAAAAATAATCCTATTGTGCAAAAAGATTAGGAACTTTTAAATAAGACCGCCTTGACGAGGAACTATTTTGGGAACTAAAATTCAGAAGGGCATAATGCAAAAAGGGGAACCAAAACCAGCTAAAGTAACAAGGAGGGATTCTTAACGTCAGTTAAGCAAAGGGAAGTTTGGGAAAGGTGTAAATTCACTGAACAGAAGACACTAGCTAGTATATAATGGTACAGAAGCACTAAATGCTTTATTGGCCTTTATTGTTCCCCTGCCTGTGTATTTGCCAGCATTTTTTTGAACAGCCAGTATCTGGAGAGCTAAAACTTAGTGGGCACTTAAAGGAGCTGGATATATCCAGAAAAGTAGGATTGGATGGGAGCTGCTGAGGGTACTGAAAGAGCTGAAAGATGTGAGACCACTACACAAAGCCTGGGGGACGTCCTCAGTGAAAGAGAAAAGCCTGATGTGTTATGTGCCTCTAAGAAAGACAAGGAGGAGCATCTAGGTAACTGTAGGCTGCATAGCTTCATCTCACGGCCTGGAAAGATCATGGAATATAGTCTTATTTTCAAACACATGAAAAACAGGGAGACAACCAGAAATAGTCTGCGTGGATTTAGCAAGGGCAAATTATGCTTGGCTTACCTTATTGCTGCTTTGGCTTAAATGACTTGTTGCAGGGCTGTGGGCAAGCAGTAGATCTCTTGAATTCAGTAGTGCTTTTGTCACTGTCTCCCACAGAGGTTTCATTTGGAAGCTGAAGTGGTATGGTCTAGGCAAGTGGAATTTTAGATGGGTTGAAGACTAGCTTCTGAAAGGTTAATAGTGCTTTATGAATGGTCCTTAACAAGCAGGGCACTCTAGGGAATACTGCAGAGGCTCACACTGTTAGGGTTTTCATCAACATCCTGGGTCATGAAGCAAGAGGCACTTTGTGCATATTTTCAGATTGGCTAAATCACATTGGTAGATCCTCAATCCAGATAGAGCACTTGGTGCAAATTAACCCCTTTTGTTATACTGAATTAAGCAAGAGCCTTAAATGTGCCATCATTGTAAATAGGGTAAATAAGGCACTGGGCTGTGCTAGAAGCAGTACCTCAAGGACTGTTTTATCTCCTGTATTTAGTGTCTGTAAACCTGACTGGAATACTCCATTCAGTTTTGGGGGCACTGCACTTCAAGAGTTAGACAGAAAAGTTGAAGCAGAACCGTTTGGAGGTCTAGTAAATGGTGAGAGGTTGTGGGTTTGAGGGAGAGGCTGACAAAGTTGAGCTTGCATTGTCTAGAAAAGAGGAATCTGAAGAACAGTCCAGTAGCATCCTAAATCTTGTTGAAGGGCATTTACAAAAATCTTAAAGCTGATTTCTGTTCAGTAGTGACAGATGGCAAAAAGACAGATGTAATGGCACAAATTGTAACTTGTGTTTGAACAGTAGGGAGGAAGTTTTGTCTGCAGGGAAAAAGCAGCCCTGGAAGAGGTTGCACACGGAAGTGGTTTAATCTCTGTCCTCAGAGGAATTTGTAACTCCTTTGGACAAGGCTGTGACTGACTTAATCTACTGTTAGCAGTGGTTTCTCCCTGGGCAGAAGACATCCCAGCCAGCACTTTCATTCTGTGCAGTCTCAGAGACACAGAGGATGTGGGGACAGTTTGGTTCAAGTATGGTGCAAAAAGATGTAAGAAACCAATTTCTTTCAGCAGAATGCTTTAATAGACCACTTGGTGGTTTTCGGGGTATTTTGTATGGTGTCATCCCAGATTTCCAAGATGACTGGAAAAAGAACTTCACTCTGGATCTCTTAAAATGCTGTAAGATTACGTACAAAAGGATAGTTACTCCAGCACTAATATGTACCCTTATAGAGTGCATCTCTAGTCACTGTTGCCACTTAAGCTGAAATAAAGCAGCACAGTATTTTTACATCTGAGCTTTAATTTGAGAAGTTTACATTCACTTTTTTAATTGGAGACATGATAGATAGAGATACTTTTAACACAGGTAGTTTGAAAAACTGGGTGTTGCCCATGGATTCTGGTTCATCTTTTCTGTTGATGTAGATTAGAAAAGGGTCTAATGTCCTGAAAGAGTGCCCCACTTGGTAAGTGCTCTCTGGATTCAGGAAACCTAGTGGAAGCATATGTAATTCCAAGGCTGACTGCCTCTCACTGTGCAACTTCTTAGTCTCATGGTCTGTTGCAAAGAGAGGTTTATGGGTTCAATTGAATGATGGTTAATACTAGTATTTTTATATACTTTATCTTTGGGAGACTGAGGAGGTAGTCTGAAAGTAAATGTATTGCTGTCTTTTTTGTCCTGTTCATATTTTGGATCAGTCTGCACAGAATGCTATCTCTGTGGGGTTGCATGCTTATAATCATATTTTTACTGCCCTGCTTATTTTTCTTTCTAACTCTTCATACCTTCACGAAAAGCACTCTTTGTGCACAAGAAATGATTGGGTGTATGGCAGTACATACAATGTGAGCCCAATAAATAGAGATTTTCCCTTTAAAAGATTAAACAAACTGCAGAACTTCCTATCAGTTTATCAGACTTCTTGTTTAATCTAATCACAATGCATGAAGTCTGTTTACTGTGGTAGCTTTTATTAGAGGTTATGCAAATTTTGTGTTAAATCTCATCAGTAATAATCAAGATTTTCTTAGCTAGGAAGTTATATTGCTTGAGTTTTCTGATGCCATTTTTTAATAGCTGGGGAGTATCTGAAATATTCATTTTAAGGCATGCCTAAACTGTAGTCACATCTTTTAAAATACCACGGAACTAGTTAGCCTGGTTGACAGTAATAATGCAGTTGGTTCAAAAATCATAAGCTGCTACCATTCCTGTGGTTATTGTTAGGGGAATGGCATTACTGTAGAGGCCCAAGGAATGCTCAAGTGATGTAGCAAGAAGCTGAATGTGCAGGCATGCGGTGTGCAGGTTTTATGAGCTCTGCACATGTAGTTTATGACCCTGGACTGGGAGGTGTGATGTGTGTGCACTGACCAGATGCACTGTGTGTCTCCATAATTAACCTGGGGACTTGGGGAAAGTTTCTTCTCTTGGTCTTTGCTTCTAGAATGCTGAAGGGAAATGTCAAACACAGGCATACCCCATTCACAGTTGGTTTTGCTGTACCATTCATCCTCGCACCATGAGAGCAAATCTGTGCCTGTCTGGGAAGTGTTTCTATCTTGGATGTATCTGCATGAAGCATAATTACCCTTCTGAAAGCAGGATTGATAGTCCTAAAATAGACTCAGGATCTGACCTGAAATTTAACTGGAAACTATAAATGTATGTGGTTAGATGTATTATTAGTGTATGATGTCTGAAGTCTCAAACAGCTGCAAAATTTGATATTTTAAATTATCTCAGTTTATTTTTTGAGCTGTATGCCTAATGGGAGAATTTGTAATGCTGACATGGCAGCTCAGACTGCATGTTGCTAATATTCTTAATTACTCTGCATCTGCAACCAAGAAGGATGATAGCTCATACCTATTTCAGTGGTGATTTGTTGAATTTTGGTGTAATGTCTTTATGAATCAACTTATTTTGCAAAGCTCAAAATTGTCAGATAACAGTGGTTCTGATTTGCAATGGCTTTATTTTTAATTGTTGTGCTTGTTTCTGTGGGAAGCTGAGGGAAAGCATCGTCAAGGATTGAAAATTAGGGTTATCAATCTTCTGTAGAAACCCTTTCTGAAAAGGTGATTTTTTTTTTTTAAGTTGCTCATATTTTAGGTGTAAATCAAAACTAAAATATGATGTGTTCTAGTACCAAACCAACGTTGATTATCTCAAGAATTATCTGTTGAATACTGTTGCATGAACTATTAGTAAAATTGGTCCACACATAGCAGTGGTTGCTACGACAACTTGCAAGTTGCAAGGCACAGTATGCTTGCTGACTATCCATATTGAGGAAAGAAAGATGTCATTTGATTTTAAGCTTAGGTTTGCATGTGTAAATGCTTCTTAAAGGTAGGCTGGTTTTCTGCTTTTCCTTTTCTATTTAACCATCCTATTGCAAATCACAAATAAGGCTCAGTAATGTTATAAATGTCTAAATCACTAAGGTTCTTAAGTGTTAGAAAGAAATTTAATGTGTGATCTTCTGCTACCTTAAGGTGTTTGCATGTTGGAGTATAATGATTTTAGTTGTGTAACAAAACTGTGTTATTTCTATGGACTTGGGTTCAGTGCTTTAGCTTCAGATGTATGTAGCTGGTTTCATTATTCAAAAATTAAAATCATGGAATTACTCTGAGTTTGAGGTTAAGGATTTAAACATCCAAATTTGCAGCTGAATAATCTGGAATGATGTAGTCCATCTTGGTTTCATGTTCTGGGTTGTATTTTTTATGTGATGTGCCATTTTCAGCACTTTTCTTGGGTAGTTGTTTGATGTTATTATCTTATGAGCATGGATTAAAGCTACATATTATTAATAATTAATTTTTTACTTGGTAAGATCTTTATGCATAACATCGGCTGTTACAGTTCTCATGGTTTATGATCCCCACGTTTTGTTGCAAGTCCCAGAAAGTTCAGAGGATTGGCAGCACTGTACAGCCAGAGTGCACAGAGTATCATTTTGTTTTCACTTGTGCTTGTTATCTGGCTGGCATTGTAACTAAGTGCCTGCCAAGGAAAATTAACTGTAGTGAAGTCCACCGAAGCAACTGAATTTGAACCTCCTCTGACTCCTACAATGAATTTTTAAATTTTGATGAATATTTTTATCATTTAAAAAATTGGAAATAGGAGACCTGTATAGAAGATGGTCACTGCGTACAGTAAAATTTGTGAAGTTCAGGCTTTTCTATCCTAAACACTGGAGTAGAACTGCCTGTTGTCTACAAAAGGAATAATGAATATCAGCAAATAGAGAATTGCTTTCTGATTTTATTCCCGCCCACAGCAAGGGTTTGAAACGAAAAGTTCTTTAAGGTCCCTTTCAAACAAAACTGTTTTATGATTCTGTGATTTTCCTCAGTTCATATCCTTTTCCATATGTGTTCCTCTGAAACTGAACTTTGGCTTATTTTACTGGCTAGAGGTTGGTTGTTATCCTGGGGTAGTTACTTGGGTGCCTTGTGGCTTTATTTTCCCAATTTTTCCTGAATGAAGAGCAGAGCTGTAAGAAGCAACAGTCTTTGAAAACAATACCAACAAGATCGGGAGGGTAAGAATGCAGAGAAAAAAACACTGGGTTTTAAGCATGCAAGAGGAACTGGGTTGCTGCATGATGACTTCTACAAGACAGCAATACAAAAACGTGTTCATACTCCCCTGTCTCTTCCCTGGGTTACACACATCAGTGTTCCCTGAGTTAGAAGTTGTTACTAATGCCACCAGTATTACAGACATAATACTGAGTGCATGTATAAAGAAATTCATATGTTGATGTAGTTTGTAAGTCTGTAGTAATATTAAAGTACAATTTAAACCATTTAGAAAATAGGGTTTTTTCACCCTACAAAAAGCAACAAAAAGTCTTCCTTCATTTGTCTTGGCCAGTCTAATTTAGATATTTTACCTTTCGTTCCTTCATTAATCCTTATGAGTGTGAAAAAACTAATTATTTCAGTGAGCTAATTCTGACTAAATCCTGCGATGCAGAACAGCATGTGAAACTGCTTGTGCCCTTCTATTACTCAGGCCTGTAAGAGAAAAGGAAAAAAAACCCAGCATATATATCATGGATTATATTTTGCTTCAGGCATTTTCTGACCTACTGTATTATGATTTGGCAGTTACATAAAAAAATTAAAAGCTACTTGGGTTCTTACCAAATACATTTTATAAAAATAGAAAACATCACTAATTCAGACTGTAGAATAGCTTTAGATGGATGATTATTCTGAAGATTTTAATAGTCCAATAAGAACCTAATCTAATTGCATGTTGAAATGAAGTTAAATATTTTCCAAATAGATTACAGAAAGGGAATTGCATTTGTCAGTGTGATATGACACCCTTCCTTCTCAGTGAGCACACACATTTAGAACCTATATAATTTTGACTAAACAAATGTGTCCCAAAGGAAATAGATATAACCAGGTAATGATGAGACCCATTTTGCCCACTTAACGAGAGGATCACCAATCGCAATGCAAAGTCTTGTCAGAGTAGCTGTAAGAGCAAGTTACTTCTTTGTTCCTCAATTACAGCTTCTGCAAGACATTTAATGGTTTCAAGGCAGGTCCTGGTTGGATTGAAAGATATCCTAACTATCACAAGTAGGGCTGCATTTGGGACAGTTGTAGGAACATTGACTGGTGCCTTGAGGTCTCAATGTGAGGCTGGAGGCAGTAAGGACAGTGATCCCAGAGCCCCTTTTGCTGAGCCTCCAAAGCAATTTGGTGCCTTGAAGCAGACCTTGAAGGACAAAGGGCTGCAAGAGCTGTCAGGGATTGGTCCTGTCATCCTTTCAGACCCTAAATGAAGAGGACTGGAAGCAGCAATTCAGGTCAGAGCTCTTTGGTTACAAGATATGTCTAGATACAGCATCTGACTTTCAGATGGATGTGATCTCCTTGATCTTGTCACTTCTTTGAAAATTTTAGGTTAGTACCTGAAGCCCATACTTCTGACCTACAGGAGGAGGTGAGCATACTTGCTGGCCATTCAGCCTGTATCTATTTAAATCTATTGTTTAAATATGCTATTTATAGAAGATAAGTGATTCTACAGCTAGGAAGGGACTAAATGAGATACTCGAAGGTAGATGCTTCACAGCTATCGAGTATATTGCTCTCTCCACATCTCTCCAATATAATCATAAAATAAACATTCACGCCTGTCAAGAACTGAGTTCTGCAAGATTTTATTTTGAATAGGAAAAAAAAAAGCCTAAGTTTTCTCCCATCCCAACATGAAGTACAAGCTAGGAAAAGGCTGGGAAAGAAACTAGAGCAAGAATAAGTGCAACCTTCCCCCTGCATTTCTATAACACTCTCCTGATCCTTTGCTTCTGATTTAATTTTGTGTTATTACATTTTGGATAGCATGTTATAGTTTACAGAGTGGGAATAAAAACTTGTTTTGTTCTGTGCCTGAAATGGCCTAAGGGTGTGCTTTGACAAGACTCTGAGAATTGCTGATCCACATTCAGCAGGTGCAGGTGGAGCTGTTTTGGAGCTTTCATGCTCAGCGCTAGCTCAGCACCCAAAATGCCATCAGCACCATAGGACTTTTGATAAATGAATTTATGAACTTGTCTGATATCCGTGTTCTGAAGGTGTCACGAGAAGAACTGCTGAAGTTGAGTGTGTGCATTTCAGGCAGGGAGATGTGAGAGTAGGAAGGGAGATAGGAATAGTCCTCTTCAGGTGCCTGTAGATTTCATTAAATAAATGGTAATTTAAAAAATCTGCAACCCTGATGGATTGGTTAAATGCACTGTATTATCATGCTCTTTAAATACTAAGGTAAGAAATAGTTTTTCCTGTATGCTTAATGAATAGTTTTTCAAAATAGTGCTTGGAAAAAAACATTTTTCTGAAAATTCTCTTTTTGTTGTTTTTGTTTTCTCTATCCTGAAAATAAAATGGGAGTGGGAACACAATTAACTTTCTTTTAATTTTTTTCTTTTTCCATTTTACTGATGTTCTAAGTGTTTGGCTACTAAAATGGTGTACTAAAGTGGCCCAAAAACCTAAGGAAAAAAAGAGGAAAACTGTGGAGCAGGAAAAGGGGGAAACTTTTCTTTGGTTAATGTGACCAAAGGAAAAATACAGGTTTCTACTCTTCAGTGGTTAACTAGAAGTTTTTCTGAAAGCTGTGTCTGTAGGATCTACCTTTTTCCTTAAAATTTCAAAAATCTAGGATGACAGAATAAGATAGAAGATTCAAAGAGAATCTTCCAGCCTGTGATTTTGTGTGTGTGCCTTCATCTAAATTTTTAGTTATGCATTTGTAGGCTTTATATTACTAAGAAGTTTTTCTGTTTGTTTCAGTTAAGACCCTTCCAAAAAAAAATCCCATAGAACAGATGAACTTTTCTGAGTTAGTAATATTTTGGGGAGGATAACTTTGTGTATGCAAGTGGTATTGGTAGATAGAGTGTTGCCACTGTAGGTACATTGTACCACTGATATACAAAGATTAAGAAATCTATTATCTTTGCTGTACTTGACTGGTAAGCCTACTGTATTGCTTCTATTCAGCATATACCAAAGGTATTGCAATAGGTGTATTAATAGAGCAAAATAACTTTATTAATACTGATTTAAAGAAAGTTTTTGTACTAGCTGTCAATGAGTGTCACTAATCTTAACATCTAAATACTCAAGTGTCTGTATTATTATTAGTCTGTTCTCATGTTTCGATTTACCTATGCAGAAGAATTAGTAATTTAACCAAATACCTTTGTTAAGGAATAAGGAGTCAGAGTATGTCAGTGTACAAAAGAGCTGAATGAAGTAGTGGAATGATCAAAAAATACTGGCATCTGTTGTTTTATTTTAGCCATACTTATGTTCCACAAATTTTGTCATTTCAATGTTTTTGAAGAAACAAGATACCACAGTGAACTTACTGGTTACTGGTTAACCTACTGGCACCTAAATTGTGTGCCATCAAACCTGCATTCACTCTTTTCCCATGCCTTCATGAGGAATGAACTTGTTTTTAGTGGGTAGCAGTTCAGTTTGTGCTGGGTCTTTCTGGATTTTTAGTGGAATATATCACCTTTGACATTGCTCTTGTGTTAGAGATTTGCTGCCTCCCCACTGCTGCAGGTAGCTCAGGAACTGCTTTAGAGGGCAGTTCTCAGCCTGCACCCCAGTGAGTGTGCTGGTGGGAAACCTTGTACATACTTTGCTCGAGGGAGCAGTTTCTGCTTCGCCAATCAGCTGCTGGCCCCTTGGTCACTCCATTTTATTGCAGAATTCAGAAGTATGCATTTATGGCCATGTTTAGTAGGGCTCTCAATGACCAAGATGTCTGTTCTGCCGCAGGAGAGATGCCTGAGGAGGTTGGTTTCTTTTGTTGATGGAAGAACTTTGGACACAGCCATAACTGTCAGCAAAGTGGCTGAAGAATGTTCCTTCTCTCCAATGTAAGCTTCAGCTTCTCGGGAAAGGGTTTCAGGAAGGTATTTTCTTTGAAGAGGGAGAGAGTGGTGAAAAAGTACCCATGAGATTAAGGTTTGAACTCTTTCTCAGTCTCTTCTGACAAATGTTCCTGCTGTCACTCATAGCCAAGTGTTTAACAGAATTGCTGACGGCAGACCTGAGAAACATCTTAAGAAACACCCACTGAAAAATTTTTAAATTCTCTGGGGCTGGAGAATAAAACAAGAGAAGTTCACAGATGCAGATAAAAGATTCTATTTATTCAAATCTGGAACTATCATGAATGGATTCATGTGGAACTGGAAATGATGTAAGATGAGCAAGTTTTTATTTTTCCATGCAGTTTATCCTCTGTTTTTACATTTCATAGAAAAATGTTCCCCAGTCCCCAGCTGAGGGCCAAACAGGACTTCAGATATTCTGTTAATCATAGAATCACAGAATTTGCTGAGTTGGAAGGGGCTCATCAGGGTCATCAAGTCCAGCTCCTGGCCCTGTCCAGGACACCCCAAGAACCCCCACCATGTGCCTGAGAGCATTGTTCAAATGCTCCTTAGCTCTGTCAGGATTGGTGCTGTGACCTCTTCCCTGGGGAGCCTGTTCCGGTGCCCAACCACCCTCTGAGTGAAGAACCTTTTCCTGATATCCAACCTAAACCTCCCCTCTTTCAGCTTCATGCCATTTCCTCAAGTCCTGTCACTTGTCACAAGAGTGAAGGGGTTGGTACTTGCCCCTTCTCCACCTCATGAGGATGTTGAAGACCACAATGAGGGCACCCCTTGGTACTAAGAGTATGTAAGTTCACATGATCATACTATAGAACCACAGGGTCATTTAGTACAACAATAAACCCAGCACTACCAAGGCCATCACTAAACCAAGTTCCTCAGCAGTTCATCATTAACTTACACACTAGTGCAGATTTCTCATGTGCAGATGTGTATTGCATACCCACAGCAGTACAGGCATGTCTAGTATTTATATATTTATATTTAATATATGTTCAATACGATGTAGTTTCCACATCTTATTGAATATGTATTAAATATAAATACTGAGATTTTTAGTTTTAAATGAAAGCAGTGAAACAACCTGTTATTACTAAACTACATACAAAGAAAACCCATATTTTCTTTCATTCACAGACTGCAGTATTAAGATTGTTCAATTTGCCATTAGTACTTTTTAATGTCATTCTTCCAAACTGATTAATTGAAGAAGAAATGCTGGACATTGCAAGATACAGACTATCTCATGAACTCTGGCACTTCCCGCTTAAAAGGTGCTGCCGTATGGTGTAACAAGGAAAAGTTAATACATTCAGACATGCTTGATTGCTGTTTTTGTTTAGTGATGTTCAACATACCTGCGAGTGTAAAAAAATGATAAAAAAAGCTTGTGTTTGTGACTGTCTTAAAGGTTTTCCTACTTTCAAAACATCCTGTTAAATGTTTTTGATATTACAAACTGATAGCAAACAAACACAAAAGTCTCCTGTATCATTGGAAAAGCAGCTTTTTATATTCTTAAATACAAAGACAAAGAAGACAGAAGACAAAAGAATAAACAAGAAGAAGAAAGTCTTAAGTAGAAACTTACAGAACGTAAGACCCCCCTATATAGAATAAATGAATAATTCTTTTCCAATTAGTTGAGGCTTTTAAATAGATTTAGGTTAAAGAACAAATGCAAGAAAAATAATAAAGAATCCCAAAATGACCTGTTGGCTCAACTGCTGAGGATCAGTGATAATTCTAAAATTATGTGCCACTAATTTTGCTTTTTGACATTTAAATTGTCTTTCCTTTTGGGGCATGAAAATTCATTGTTTTCCTTTAACTTCTCTGTGAGAAAGTGGAGAGGAGTAGCATTGAGTGCTGACACACTTGAGAGAGCTGGGGAGCAGTTGTGGAGCAGTAATCAGTCTTGCATATTGCAATAAGTGGGTAATGATGATTAATGTTCAGCAGGATGCTGTGTGCTATAGAAATGATGCCTCTTTGTTCGATCTGTATGCAGACAGGGTCCTGCAAAAACTGTAAGAAAGTAAGGCCTATTGGCTTTGGCACAGCCTTGTTAGCACCAGGATTTCTTACATTCAGGTTGCGTGCTGCTTGCATATTGGAGGGATTTTTTTTAATTAATTTTGTTGTTTGGACCCTTGATTTTCTCTTATTTCTGTTAGAAAGTGACTGATACTGGGAAAAGTAATTTTGGGGTTTTTTTGTTTGTTTGGGATTGAAGGGAAATGTGGTGTTGGGGGGTTAGACACGGAGTGGAGAGAGCTGGGAAACTGCTGCAGCTGTGTGGGTTAATCCCCAATCTACGTGTAACTCAGTCACATTCAAACATGACTTATTTGAAAAGAGGGAAGGCTAGACTATGTGAATGATCTGTTGTTTTGGCTTTTTTAAGTGCACCTGTATACATCTAATTCTCTCCAGTATGAAGAGTCACAGTTGCAAGTGTATGTGCAGTCTGTCTAAAGTGCTTTAATGCAAATATGTGTGTGGAGAGATTAGTTGAACGGGACGTAGCTGCAAAATGAAGTTTTAGGAGAAATCTTCACCCCTCAAAAAGCAGCTTTTATGATGTTTTATTGTGGTGAACATGGGAGCCTCTTTCTGCAAAGAGCTAAAGAAGCTGGAGCCAGCTGTGGAAGGAGCCAAGGAAAACTCTGGAGGCCATGAGTGGGGAACTCAACATAATGCAGAAGCCTAGCCTAGGTGGGGAGACTTCTATGAAGTTACTGCATGATGTCCTAATCTCTGTGGCAATATACAGTGTTTGGCTTTGAATTGACTCTGGTGAGGACCATCAGTGGGACTGGAACTTTGAAATGTTGCTATACTATGCCATTGCTCCAGTTTGCAGCAATGCAGCAAAGATAATTTAGTAGTCTGTACTGCTGCGAGCTAACCCATTAATTACCTGATGGTGAAATATGATCACTTTTAGGAAATTATAATGTTTTAAGTAAAAATAATTTTTCTCTTGATGTCTCTAAACTCTGGAAGAAAATAAGTACAGCAGATGTGTGACAAAAGCACTGTTTTAATCTGCAATAGCTAAGGTAGGAATAACAGCCTGATGGAACTTGCTGTATGCAACAAATCTTCAAAGCTGTGTCGTAACAAATGGCCTGAGGACGAGGTATTCAGGTATTTGACTGTTTGAGAAAATTGTTCCATATTGTTAGTAAGATAATAGCACCATATTGCACTGTGTGGATTACAGATTGGTTGTTTTAAAATCACTTAAGTAATACGATGATAAAATAGTAAATTGTTTTGAAATTTGACTGGGGAAATTTCAAGGCTGTTTAGGCTGTTCTGTAAACCCTGATTATTAATTGTGGGAATACAAAAAATTTACCGTTTTTGTGTATTTTACCTTTCTGCACCTTAAAAATAATTGTATTGGCAAGTACTAAACTGACTTCATTTATTAAATTCTTTCTGTAAACTCTGTGCTTTGAATTACCACTGCTTGAAATAATTCCATTATCACTGTGGAACACAATGAATCAGCTAACTAGTAATTTTCGAAATAATAACAACAAAAAAAACATGTTTGAGAGGGGCAGGAGATGTGTCCCAAGAAATACACTGCTGGGTAGGCTTGGCTGAGGGAGCTTGCTGGCACTGGTGTGGCAGAACATGAGAAGTCCCAGATGTGACAAGCCGTCCTGGTGCTGTCTGTGCAGTCTGTTGTACCTCGGTAGCCTTGGTGTCCCAGCATCTGATTGCAGTGAGATGTGTTTCTGCACAGAGGCACAATCACCCCTGTTTTGGAATGAAGCATATTGAGCACTCTTACTTCATCCCCTGAAGCCCACATTTCATCTTATGAAGCCCAGAGGGACCTCTAGACCTTGTACTTTCATCTGCTTGCTGCGGGCTGTTGAAATAGGCTGTTCCCTGACTGTGTCCCCTAGCGTGTAACTGAGACCTGCCTGTTTCAGGAGTGTATTTGTTCTTTGCATTCTTGATAGATGCCAAGGCTCTTGTACTGCTTTTACTCTTGTATTATAGATGAATGTGAACACCTTCTCTGCTTCTTTTATATGAATTTGTCTGACTTCAGTGTCAACTTCTGTCTCTTGTTCTCTTGCGCTGTGAGATTGAAGTGCCTTTTGCAGACCTGGTGTTACTTTGCATTTGAGTCACATGCATCTGCCGTTTGTTTGTGAATCCAGTCACACTGTCCAAGTCTCACAGGCAGCTGCTTCTCTCTTTTCTCTGGATACAGTTTATGGCTCTCTGCTGCATCTATTGGAATACAGAGGCTCAAGCTAGACCCCACATTTCAGCACTGATGTCAGCTCTTCCCTCTCTAACTGTGGGTCACTCTTCCCTATCCGCACACCTGGGCCTCGCAGCCATACTCGTGAGCTCATTTTGTGGGGAACTTCACGTGGAGTTCCTGTGCTGCTGCTGCCCACAGAAGGCCTTTTTCCAATGCTGCCCTGTATGTCAGACTTTAATTCACCATCCCCAGATGTATTAGCTTGTGTACATAATTTCAGTCAACTGTTTAGAAACCAGCCAGCAGGTTGAGGGAAGTGATTCAGCCCCTCTATGCAGCTCTCATGAGACCTCACCTGGACCTCTGTGTCCAGCTCTGGCATCCTCAGCACAGGAAAGAGATGGATCTGTTGGAGCAAGTCCAGAGGAGGACCACAAAGGTGATCAGAGGGCTGGAGCACCTCTCTTATGAGAACAGTTTGAGAGGGTTGGGGTTGTTCAGCCTGGGGAAGAGAAGGCAAGGCTCACAACAGCCTTCCAGTTCCTGAAGGGAGCTATAAGAGAGCTGGAGAGGGACTTTTTACAAGGGCATGTAGTGACAGGACAAGGGGGAATGGCTTTCAGCTGACGGTGGATAGAGTTAGAGTAGATAAAAAGAAGGAATTCTTTACAGTGAGTGTGGTGAGGTTGCTCAGAGAAGTTGTGGACTCCCTGTCCCTGACAATATTCAAGGCTAGGTTGGATGGGGCTTTGAACAATCAGGTCTAGTGGAAGGTGTCCCTGGCAAGGGCAGGGGGTTGGAACTAGATGATCTTTAGGTTCCCTTCCAATCCAGTCCATTCTATTATTCTATGATTCTATGAAAAGCTGGTTTAAATGGCCAAAAAAGATGAATTTCTTCTGCCTTGACCTTCTCTTTTTAGTTACTTCATCCATATCTTTCTCATTCAAAATTTGCGTCAGAGCTTTGTACCCTTAGACCTGCAAGGTACCTGTGCTTGAAACACATTGTGATATAAACCAGGAATTGAAACTGGTTTTTGTTGGGTTTTTTTCCATTGAACCCAGTCAGTGCTCAGGGAGTGAGACAGTAGTTCAGTGATTAATTTGGTTTTATTTTTTATAGTTAATTCCTAAGTGAAACCAATCTGGAGATCACTACCTTTTGGTAAAGAACTGGTCATTTTTCTCCTAAAATTTAATTTTCTTCTTGTATGCACGTATCTACACATGCACAATTAGTTTTGTACAGATTCCAATGGTAATTTTTAGACAGAATTTTCAAAGTTTTGACATTTTAATTGTTTGGTAAACAAAAAACCCTTGTTATCATATAAATGAAGGTTTTTCAAAATAACTCAACATTTTGTCTGGAAGGCTTGTGCAAATGAAAACTATTTCCAGGCTTATGTAATGGGAACAATTCTATTAAAAATAGATGAGTCTATTCTTTTTTTATTGGTTCAACATAGTATATTTTTAGTTTTCTATATTTCTTTTCAATACTTCCAGGTTTCTCTCTGTAGAAAATGTCAACAACACTCTAATTAATTGTTCTACTGTGTAAAGAAGAGTAGGCTTTTTATATATGCACAGCACCAAACTGCTACTATATATTTACAGAAAATCAATGAGAAAAATCTAGCTGGAATATTGTCACTTCCCAAAGGGAGTAAAATTTCATTTTCACCAATCAAAATGTCAGCTTGATGAATGTATGTAAGACTACATATACCAAACTGCAGAGTTCATTATACTAATATAAATTACAGAGTTATCATTATGTTAATTACATAATGCCTAATAAAAGAAACTTAACAGACCTTAATAATTTGGCTTTATTAGAAAAAAAGTGATTATTTCCAGTAGCTCCTGGGTATTAAAATCATACTTACCTGTTCAATGTTCTCCAAAATGCACTTGAGGGGCTCAACTCAAGCACTTGTCTATTCTGTGTCTTCACTTCCTTTTCTGTAGGTGAACATTTTAATTCCTTCTAAGTATTTCTCTGTAAAATACACTTATATTTTGGGTCTTACTGCTTTGTCCTTTTCTGGCTTAAAATACTTGTTACCGAGTCTTTATTTTGGTTTTGTTTGTATTTTTTTTTCCTTCCAGAACTTGTAGAGTATATAGAAAATATACATTTTGTCACTTGAAGCCTTTCAGTTCACTGCTCAGTACTTTCTCTCCTCACATGCGTCTCTTGGCATCTGACACATGAGAAGTTTTCTCCTAGCACCTTTGGGTGTCCCCCCAAAAGCAGGAGAGAGGCAGGAGCTTGCTGCCACTGACATACCATTCATGTTGTGGTATGTCCAAGCAGCGACGGTTCAGCCAGCACAGATTCTTCATTTCTCTCATCTCCCTTATGGCCCTCCCTGGTGGAATGGGATGTGGGCCAGTCTCCTCCCAAAGCAGCACGGGCTCTGGACCAGGCTTCTCAGGGCTTGGACCAGTTGGAAGTTGAAAACTCCAGGAAGGGAGATGGCATAACCTCTTGGGGTTACTCCCTCAGCTGCCTCGGTATCATCACGGGGAAACAGTTTCTTTCACCTGCTGGAATGTGGTCGGATGTGTGCTTTGCAGAGGGGGACAACCCTTATCTCGATCTCTGAACTCTGCCCCTGTTTGTAACTGGTTTTTGTTGGGGGTTGCCTTTGCTACCAAGGCACAGTGCACACCATCGGGTCCTCCAGGTCATTGATAAGGATGTTACAGGTCTCAGGACAGAGCCCTGCAGTTCTCCCTCCACTTGGTGCTCTGGGTGGGCTACACCTCACTCAGCCTGAGCATCCAACCAGCATCTTCCCTGTCTGGTTTAGTTGAGCTCAAGTTTCTTCATTTTCTTGGCCATCTCTCTGAATATTGTGTATATTCTTAATAGCAATTATAGTTGTGCTGCTTTTTCTCCCTCATCCTGCTTTTTTCTTTTCCCAAAAAGAGACCCTGTACACTGCAAGACAGAGAGAAGGGGAGTGATGTAGTAACCTAAGATTTACTCAAGAGGGTTTCCTATTCTGTGGCTCCCATGCTTGTCTTCCTCAAAACAAGAACCATTAGTTGCCATAGAGTAAGTAGGATAATTGGGTTCTTTCTGGGAGGGCAGATAACTGATCACTCTAAGATCCTGCATTGCACAATTGAACTTCTGGAGCTACAATGGATTTTTAACAGCTTTTGTCTCCACAGGTGTTCTTTCAAGCAGATATCACAGAGGCTTTACTGAATTGGTACTTGGCTTTCCTTTTCTTTGGTTATCTGCTGTTAGATTCCTGTGTTTTGTGTTGAGGAGATGGAGGAAGCTATAAAAGGATCTGAGATGACATGAACTTACCCATCAGCTTGAGAGAAATGCTGTAATTTCTTGGTTTTGACAGTACAGACTGCAGTATGATTTGCATGCTACTGATACACTGCCTTTGAATAGGTGAGGAAAAGATGGATTTGGTCCTGTTTCCCTCTTTAATGCCTGTTATGGTTGTTGCATTGGTATTAAAAAAAATATAAATGGTCGTGCTCTCAGTTCATGATATTCCTCATTTCTTGAGGAAATCACTGAATATAAAAGCACTCTGGTTCCATTACAAGAAGTAATGGCAATAATTTGCTTGACTGTAGAAGTCTGAAAAATTTTATTATGAACATCAAGAGAAAGAAGGCCTAAATTTTGTGCAGTGCTAAATGTTGAATAAAGGTTAGATTTATACAAGGTTAAATTATTTTGTCAACACATTAGCTGAAATGACAGATGTACTGCTCAGTTCAGGAGGACCAACCAACAGCCTGCCAGCAAATTATGAAGAAGGCAGAACTGAGCCTTTTACACAGGCATTTACCTGAAGAATGACAGATTATAGTAATAAATTGAAAAAGGGGAGGTTCAGACTGGATATGAGGAAAGAAAGCTTTATCATAAGGATAATTAAACAGTGAAGCAGGTTGCCCAGAGGCTGTGCAGTTTCCATCCTTTGATGTGTTCAAGAATAAATGCAAGAAAACCCTGTGGGGAAACCTGGTTTGACCTTACCTTGGCCAGCAGGTTGAACTAGAGATATCCATATATCCCTTAAAACCTGAATTCCTCTCTGGGATAAGAGTCTTCTTTATGCAAGATTCACAGGGACCTGGCTTTAAACTGCATGAGCATTTGGTCTGGGTGAGTTTTGCAGTTTATGCCCTTTGAAAAGACCAGTTGCTCTACAGCCTTTTGTCATCTTTTCCTCCATGTTTAATAGATACCATTTTTTACCAGCCTGGGTGTATCTAGGTGTTCTGGTTTTTAGCTCCAGGGTCAAAATTTGATTGTGCCTCTTGAAAGGGTAGTTCAGCTCAATCCCATTTGGTGCCAGAGATTAAAACTCTGGTTGCTGGATTTATAGTCACAAATTTACCAAAGAAGTCAGACCTTTATGTGATTACTGGGCGGTGAAATGAAGCAGTGTCTGGGTAGCCAAAGGATGACAGCAGTTTCATGTTGGGTCTGAAAATGTTGCAAGATAAGCTCAGGATTTGGGGGCTTTGGTGTGTTCAAGAAACTCCTCCCTCCCTGCTTTAAAAAAAAATGTTTGTTTGTTTTTCCTCAAAAAATACGGCATCTCTAGGTATCAGGGTCCAATCTTCAAGGATAGGAGGCTCCACAACATTCAGTAGATTCAAGCAGTATGTTCAAACAAGCACTACAGCTAAGTACATGAGGAATTAATTGAACTGAGAGAATTTATAGGAGTGAATTATGCTGAAACCTGTGGCTCCTCGATATTTACACTGATTTATTTTGATAGACTTTAAACTGTTATATAATGGTTAGCCTCAGCATATGATATATAGCAAAGCCATTAGTCATTATTACAAGGAATAATTTCATGTTGAATGTTATGGCAGTTCATTTTATTCTCAGGTGGTATTGGTTGTTGTAAATTTAGAATTCATTCTGTATGCTTTTGCTTCACTGGTTTTACACAGAGTGCATCTCTTTCTCCATATTAACCATGTAATGGACTACAATTTCACTTCTTTCCCAGGCTTCCTTCATTGTTAAGTACAGCTTTGTGCTCACTTGATCCTGCCAGTCTTTCTGCACAATTTTCACCCTTTTAATAATTCCCAGTGTCTAGAGATGTGATGGTAGCAAGTTATCTAGGTAAGTTTGTCATCATTCAGAACAAAGAATTTGTTGACAAGAGGAAACATACCACAGATGCTGTCATTGTCTGTGAAGTTTGTAATTCTCAGGACTTTAATTGTAAAGTTATCATGGACCTTTTGTCATTATTACTATTGTTAATAATGTATTCTTCCACTGCCATGAGACAGGCTTCCTCAGCGTTTTTTGTATCAAATTTTCATGCTGCTTTCTATGTTGCAGGAGTCACTTCTTTATACCTGATTTGTTTTGATACTTGTTTTGGATCATATTCTAAAAGGAAATATTCTTTTGCATCAGCGATACCTGATAATTTTATCCCAAAATTATATGCCTCTAAGATATGAAGCATAACTTACCCACTTAGTGCACATGCTTAGTGAATTAAAGTACTTCTATCTTGATTTGAAGGAAGGGTCCTGTACTTTGACATTTTTAAAATTTGTGTCTGTGAAGCAGTTGTGCTTTATCTTGCAGAGCTGGTGGCTTATATATAGAAAGAATCAAGCTGGTGGGAAAAGTATGATTTTGGAGAGTTCCATAATTAAGACCCAGAGTTAACCCTGCTTTGGTGAGGACAGTTTACTGGAAGCTTTGGACTGAATTAGGATTTCATTGTTTATGTTGCCATCAGTGTGTGTCCTCATTCTGACTCTTTGCAGGCAGTGTCTTTGCCCCACTGAGTTTTAAATACCCTCTGAACTGAGCAGTGTTGGGATCTGACCCATGACTAGACTGAAATTTTCTAAGGCAAGGAGGGCAGGACAGACTCTGTGGTTTGGCAGGTCACAGCTGACCAGTGGCACATTTTTTTTGGCAGGGGGCTGAATGTGCAAGCAGTTACTAGTGAAATACATAAGTTTGCATATGTATGTTCTCTCACAAAACTAGACTGTTTTAAACTGGCTAAGAAATTTTATCTTTCCCATAACGTGAAGCATTTCAAAATGGGGAATCAGTTCTTTGCCATCTGGTCAAGGTCATGGTGCCATCTTCATGCTATAGTTTTGATTTTATTAGGATGTAGAGTTTTGTTTGGCTTATGGGCAGACACATTTCCTTTGAAATATGTAAAAGCTTACAACGTGTTTTTTAGTTAAAAGACTGCCAGTAGCCTGTTCACATTTTTAATTTTTTTTTTCCTCCTTTGGTAGCTGTGTGAATTGTGAATTGCTCTGAGGAAAATACAAACGAGTTTTCAATAAATTAGAACTATCATTCTGGCTTAAGAAAATATAGAAACAGCTGATAATTGTAAAGCATTTGCAGGTCACAGAAGAGCTTGTTCCTGATCATCAAGTGTTCTTGCACAACAGAGATGCAAATGGCTCATTATTCCCTAAGTCATAAGGAACTTCATTTTAAAAACATTTCAAGAGTGAGAATTACGGTTCATCTGATTTTTGACATATTCCAACTGTACATCTTACAACTTGTTTTTTTTTGTGAAAATATGTTTATTCCTTCTCTAGAAATTTTTGCTTTGTGGCAAAGGTTTTTATCTTATAACAGTTGTCTTGCCTAGTGGCTTGATGGTGCTGCATCCTCCACCAGTTTCTTCTTGCCTGTCTGCCCTCCTCTTTTCAAAGGCAAGCAGTCTGCCTGCTTTTGTTATTCATTCTGAGCTTTTCCATTTTTCCTGATGGAATGTGGTATAGCATTACAAAAAAAAAAGCTTTTAAATTACCATTCATAAGAAGGAAAATTACTGAGAAGGAACTACTTCGTGGCCTTCCTGTAGATGCTTCAAAGTGCATTCAGACACAGTTGGCATTGGCATAGACTTTCTTCTCAAACTAACGCAGATGCCATGATTACAGCTGTATGGAAATAAGCATGGTTGTATTACCCTATTTAGCCTGTGTAAATGCAATTATATACACCTCTGACTATGAAGGCAGATCACAATTCAGAGCGCTGGGACAAAATTATTACATAATTTGGTGCTTGCTTTTATTATTTCTTAATTTTTTGTGCTTGTGATGTTGGCATTTGTCACATTAGTTGTTCTTGCAGCAGTAAACATGGCTTTAATTGATAAAAATTCATCAAAGTTCATCCAAATGTTTTGAAAATTGCTAAGCATTCTCTCCTTTATAGTCACTGGGTTTTATTTTTAAACTAACTAAAACTTAGAGCAAGTTTACTAAATATCTTCTGCTTTTTTTTAAAAAAAAATTTCTCTTTTAAGACCTAAACTGGAATTTTCAGTATCCTGCAGCAGGTTTGTAATTAAGAAGAAAGGTTATTTTTCCCCTCTTCCAGAAAGTAAATGCTTAATTTGGTTTTCGAATGCTTAATTCAGAGGTCTAATGTGCTGAATTTCTAGTAATAGGTCTCACTTGATGCAGCTTTCTGAGAACTATTTTATAGATGGGTAAGGGTAATGACATGATGCTCCTAGGTCTGAGTACCAGCTCATTAAATGGATGCCTTGGAATCCTAGCTGGGCTATTAATTTTTCATGTATTTATACAGTATAAATGATTAATATGTGCTCCTGCACTAGAGTCTAAGATTTTGAAATGGGTTATAACAGATGACACAGCATACTTTCAGCTGTGAAAATGTTTCCCAGGGGAGCACTGAAACCTGAAAAAAGAGTGAACAGACCAAAAGAAGAGTTAAATTAAAAAAAAAATGCTTTAGGTTCTTGTCATTTGAAAACAGATAAATATTTTAACTTCCCATGAACATTATATTGTTACCTACAGATGTAGGAAAACCTAGGTATTTAATGGCATGTCAGATAAGGTACTTCAAAAAGTATCTTAAAGTATAGATGGGGTTATTTAATTAGTTAGTCTTTGCATTCAAATGAATTTCAGTGAGAATTTACGCAGTTGGTAGCAGGGGAGTTACTTTACCAGTAGTTCCCTGCTGGGAGTTATTTTAGAAGGAGTGCTTTGCTCCCATTGCCTTTGAGGAGATGCTGTGAGATCTCTGCCAGTTGAGGTGGTCCAGGGAAGCAGCAGGAAGAGCTGTGTCTGATAGAAGTTTGCTCCACTTGCAGCTTCTGGGGCATGGACCATGAAATACACACACATACAGGGCCAGAAGCCAAAGACTGCAAATAGAGATAGCAAGGAATAGGTTGTGCTAGGGGGTGGTTTGTGGCCTTGTGCCATTCATTTTCCACTGCTGATGGCAGTTTAAAGTCCTGCAGTTCAGTGGTATGTGAAGTGTATGACTAATGTAAAGGGCACAAATTCGTTTGTTTCACAAAGCCATTACAATAAAGTTCCTTTCACTTGCTTAGTCCTTCACTGTTGTTTCAGGTGTTTATGGTTTTACAAAATCACAGCGCGAATTTTTACAAGTTGTGTGGCCCCTCTCAACTATACCTCCTGTGAAAAACTTATTAAATGATACATGCTGAATGACATTAGCTAATACCAGGCCTGAAAACAATACTTGTACTTTACTGGGAACTGCATCAACTCCTGATTTAAGAAAGGCTTTCCTTTAGCACCAATTTACTTGGCTGCATCGTTTCTGCGGGAGATGTGTGCTCTGCTGTTACCATGTTTGCCTGTGGAACGTTTTCACTCTTTCAGCTTTTTCTTTTGGTTCTAACGTGACAAAATACAGACATTTGTTAAAAAAATTAGAAGCTCTCATGCACTTAGAAAATACCGTCACTGGTCTCCTGACTTTCTTATTAGAGGTTCTCCCGACATTAGTGAAACTGAGGAGCTTCCTCAGCCATGTGCTTCTGGAGTGCTGCCTTGGAGAGTGGAGCCTCTTGGAAGCTTGGAAGCTGTTGGAGCCAAGCAGGAAACTCAGGAATGTGTTACCTCCAAAAAGTGAGTTATGCTGATAGTGTAAGAGGTTTTCAACCTTGCTTTCTCTCATCAAGACTTCCTTTTGAGGGGCTCTCAGGAGATGCATATTCCCTCCTGTCCTGTTTGTTAGCAATTCCTCTTCTGCTTCTGTCTTCAGTGCACTTTCTGGGAGTCTCTGAACTGCAACTGTAGCATAGAGTTGTTTCATACACACACAGGCACAAATTTGTCTTACACTACTTTTGTACCAAATATGTCTACTCTAAATATGTACCAAATACTTATCTGTAATTTATATTTCATAGGATTGAACTTCAGAATCACAGGAATGATTGAGGCTGGAATGGGCCTCTGGAGGTCACCTCATCCTTTTCTCAGGCAGGGCCACCTACAGTTGGTGGCCCAGGACTGTGTCCAGTTGGGTTTTGAATATCTCCAAGGATGCAGACTCCATCATAACTCCATGTGAATGAAATTTAATTTACCCTTTTAGAGTATTTCAATACTAATGAGGTATTTGGGATGCATCTATATCAGTAAATGTTTTCTTTGATGTTTGCAGTAAATCCCAGATTTGGTCTGCTGTAAGGCTGCCGTGGTTATACATAGAAGACATGGGGACTTACCGAGTATAAGCTGCTGAACTGTGTTTTGTGGCTGTGTCAGGGGGTTTGTTGGATGGGAAGGGTGACACGATGATGGACTGTGAGGGAGGTGAATAAGCTGTGTAAAGGACATGGAGCTCTGTCCCAATCTCTGGGACTGTATTATTCTACTCCCGTCCCAAGACCCCTCTCTCAGGAGGTGTCCTGTCCAGTGTTCCCCCCCTGAGCTGTGTGGATGTGGCCCATGGATGTCATTCCAGCAGCTAGACATGGGCTTGGGACAGCCCTAGAGTAGCTCTACTCTTACCCACAGGGTACCGTGCCACTGCTGGCTGCACATTGTGTGGTGTGCTGAGAGTACAGCCCACAGACTTGGGCCTTCCAAAGTAAATGCTATCCTCCTTTTCCTCTCTCTCCTGATCCTTGCCAGATTGGTCTTAGGCTGTAGAGAGAAGTTGGAGAACTACTTGGGTTTTGTTTAGCTTAAGTAAGGCCCTCAGCAGAAAATGCAGATGAAGATGCCCTGGTGTGGTACACAGGGTTGTTTTGTCTTCTAGAAATGGAGAGGTGGGGAGCTGTCACAAGATGCTGCTCCTGACTGGCACAGAAAACTTTTGAGGCATCTTGCCACCTAATTTCTCCGTGCTGTAAACTTCCCACCAATGAAGCAGGTGTAGACAAATTTGTTTTAGCAAGTGTTTTGTGAAGTGGAATATTTTGAGGTTGCTCAGTTGTTTTGGGACCCTCAAAGTGAAATTACAGTGCAAAGGGCAAATAAATAATTACAATTTGGCCATTTCATTTTTCAAGACAACTTAGTTCTAAGCGAAGGAACCTTCAAAGCTGACATGCCATTAGAAAATAAAAGATGACTGACAGCTAAGGAAGTTATTAAGCCAAATTGTGATTAACTGAATTAGTATGAAATAATGACAAAATATTGCCACATTTGTAATTACTTCTTTAAAAACATGAACATTTGCAAAATTGATGTTAAAAGTAGGATTTTTACCAAAGAATCTCTTTGCATTATTTACATTCCTTTACAGGAATATAACCAGTGCCCCAGAATGTGATGAAAATGTATTGTTATCCATGCCTAAAATACAACAAGATGAAATTCAGTAAAAATTCTAGTGTATGGATTTCATTCTCTCATATTAATATAAATTAATTTTACAAATAGAATAAAAATACAGATTTACTAGTCATGCATATAAAAAATTATTTCTCTTATTAGAAGTTCAGCCTTTTTGAGGATCCTTTGAGATGTAGGCACCAAATTATCAATCATATGTTGCCTCAGTGATAAGCAGGTATTTATTGACTGAATGTTTTGCTGGGACTAGCTACAGTAGAAAATGAGAATACACTGAGTAAAAGAATAAAGAAACTGCAAAGAATAAAATTATTGCTGTTTTTACAAAGTTAAATTTTTTGCAAGATCTTTCCAGTAGAAGCTAAGGAGCCATCTTTTCCTGGCAATACAAAATTTCCCACTGAGCTTTTAATTTAAGTATTAATATATAAGATTAGCCTGATTGAGAGAGGTGATTAAGTCTCCAATTTCATTTCAGATGGGAAAAAAAAAGGCTGTGCAGTAGGGCCTGAGGAACCATCCTCTGGTGCTCTGTGCATGGTCACTGTTATTTCAATCAGCTTTTAAGCTGCAGGGTGTGCCCTGCTTCTTTTTCAATCTACTGGAGGAAAGCTGGTTGTGCTGTGTGAGAGGAATGTAGCAACCTTCACCTGGGGTTTTATTAACAGGTTTTGTTTTTTCAGTTGCAACATGAGTAAATACAAATTTCTGGTGCAAGTTACTGGTAAGGATAGCAGTCAGGTGCAGGCTACCATATATAATCTTTTCTGTCTGTGCAAGAATGAGAAGCAAGGTGTTGATATCAGCAGGTCAATATTCATGGGGGAAAAGTGTCTAGAACCTGCAAGAACTGGCTGCTGTGCACAGACTCTGTCCGATGATATTACTGGAGTCATTTTATGGTACTGCTTAACAGGAGTTTTCATAGAGATGGCTATACCTGCAAAAGAGAAGGAAAATGCTAGGAGTCAGTGAGGTTTTACTGATTGCTTCCTGTGCAAAGATACTATTGAATGCTATATGATTGTCCAATTTAAAGACTAAATGGATAGTTCCAAGTTGAAATTAGGTGGTGCACATGTCAAGAAAATAAATAGTAGTCTCTCACTGTAGATGAGCTTTAAAGAGCCTCTGCTCTTCTGAATATTTGCACATTATATCCTAGTGCTAGACAAATGCATTTGCTATTTCTCCATTATTATTATTATGTGATTGTATAAAAAGCTGTCTGGATTTTATAGCCTCTGACTGCTGCCAGCTCCCTTTGAATTAGTTCTGTCATTTCTATCATACTGTATGAATACATTTCTATCATACATATGAGTAGAAAATTGTCAAGTATTGTAGCCTCTCAGGGCTATTGCTTGTTGCCCTCTCCCAGTATTCCCTGCAGATGATAGAGATGCTGTACCTGTAGGAGGGGTTTTGGGTTTTTTTTCCTCTGACAGAAATTTTGCTGTAATAATGCTGTATTTATATTTCATGGTGATCACAGTCAGAACATCAGTGATAGTTTTGCTCCTCAACCTCTGTGGAGAGGGCCCATCTCTGTGTTGCAGATTAATTCCCAGAGCTAATTAAACCTCATGAAACATTTTTTTCAAGCTCAGCAAAGCTACTACAATTGAAGATAGAATTGCTTTGGCTGAGTAACTTAGCTGAAACTTGTGAAGCATCCAGCATCTGTGAGCACTCTCTCTTTTGTGGTTTGGGAGCACATTTATTCCTGTTTTTCAAGAAAGGAGCTGTAAGAAAGCAGTCTGCATTTGGTGAATAATATGTGTTCCCCGAGGTGCTGGGGTGGCAGTGGTTGACGAGAAGGACTATTCGAGTGTGGATCAGAGTCAATGCCTGAAATCTTCCAGAGGTTTGAAAAATGTCTGTGTCAAAAGGTTCTTGTCCCATTCAACTCCTATGGCTCTCCTTTTCAAACCATGTCGGTTTGAGTGTAAATGTTAAAGCTTTCATTCTCACAATGACATCCTTTTGAAGCATAAACAAGATTTGTATAACCTCTGCTAGATATTTAACATTAATTTTGCAGAGTACACAGGTAACTATCAGCATATAGGGAGTTGATAATGCTTGCAGACTAATTGCTTAAAAATGGATTCACATTATCCATGAAAAACACTAATAATTCATTTAGCTGAAAGCTCAATGCACATGATCCATCAAAACTGTCTAATGACTCAAGACCTTCTTTGAATTTTAACTGTTTTTTTCTTAACGAGATAAGGATCTTAGATAATGTGCTCATCTTGCATAATTGCTTTTTTGCAAGTAAAGTGTTCCTGGAGGATGTTCTTTTCTTTTGTTACTTGAGCTTTCAGTGTAATCCTATTTCTGCCTCTGTATGGAAAATAATATAGAGGACTGTTTTCTTATGACACTGACAAGACTTTATTTGGCCTAGAGAAAAAGCCTTCTGATAAGGTAATACTAATTGCAGATGCTGATGTATTCTTCCCTCCTACATTCTTGTATTCAGTCAAAACTGAAGATATTTTCAGATGAGACCTGCAGAATCTGCTACTCTTTAATTTCAGACTACGAAAACCAGTGCTCTGCAGCCTCAGTTCATCTCACTGGTGAGCTTCTCATCATGAATATACTTTATTCTGCTTCCTGAGCAGGAAGGTTTAAGAGCACTCTGTCTGTCTTTGAAAACTCTCAGCAATGATTCCTGTTTGCTTTGGTATGGGGTTGAGTTCGAACTTTCATATTTGAACTACAAGGCTCATGAGTTGCTAATGTGAAACAAAACAAAGACCCACATAGCAAAACAAAGAGCCACATACTCATGATGAATTTTAACCCTGGGAGTCTGGTCTTTGTAGAGTCCCTCTGTAATGAGTGGAGAGGATGTGGTAGCTCCTCTAGCAAAAAAAAAAAGACGTGTTCCAACTTCCTCTGCTGGATTTCTCCTGGAAGAAACTTCAGTCTGTCATTGAGAGCAGAGGAAGCCTCATGAGATTACAGTTTTAAGGCTACTTCTTTTTAAGGCTAGTTTCCCAAAGAATTTCTTAATAGTTAAAACAGACATAAGAGAATACTCTTAAGAGCTCAGTGCCAAATCAGTAGGCTGAATATGTAGCTGCATGCTGATTGTTGTCCTGTAAATGCAACAGACTTTATCCAAAAGAAATTGCTTGTGTTAAGCAACCACCTTACTACAACTGAGAAAAATATAACACAGCCTACCTTTTCTTACACAACCTTCAAATAAGATTAAACTAAAGTTATCACTGTAGAATAGGTTTCATCAAAAGCAAAAAAAAAAGTATTAATTTTTTTTGGATCTCTATCTTCATAAGAGAATAACCGGTTGTCATCTGAGGAATTTATAGTCAAAACTAGTGTATTACCAGAAGAATGTGGGAATCTATACTGTAAAAATTTCTGATGTTTTCTTGCATTTTATTAAAAAAAAGAAAGAAGTATGGTATTTTAAGATGAATTATTTAAGTTGAATTATTCATGTAGTCATATTAAACAAGGAAGACCATTGGCTTTTCATAAAACAATTTTGATAATTACTGGTGGTTTATTTTCTTATAAAAAAAAGCAGTGTCTTTGCAGCCCAGAGCTGTATTTTCTATATTATTATATCTTCCTTTAGTTGCTGTCCTATTTAAAATCCTGTATCATTGCCAATGTATTCCAGGTTCTGCACCTCAAGTGAAAAAGAAGCGGAGATTTCTGTGGGGGTTTTATACAGCATTTCTTTAATAAGGAAAGAGATAACACATTGCATTAATTTGGCATAATTGTATTTGGCATTAATTTGGCATAATTGCATTCCTCAGTGGTGATGGACCTCAAGATCATCTAGAAACCCCCTTAAAGAAAGTTTCATAACTCTAGAAATTAGGAAGTTGTTGCCTTTGCTAGAACTTACTTTAGAACCAGAAAAAAAGTTAAGCTGTTCCAAAATAAATTACATCTTTTTGATACAAGACAATAATATCATACAAGACAACAAACAAGTATGTGAAGTGAAAGCTTCCTAGGGAAAAATACTTTCATTCATATTCTTTTAATTGTAGGTGTTTGAAAGGCCTGAACTTCTTGAAGTGGTCTTGCCATGATGAGTTAATTGACAGTATAGAAATGTAAACAAAATCCTTATTAAATAGTTGACAGCATTTTTTTAATATATTTTATCATGAAAATAGTGATGTATCTATAGCAAAGAAGTTTATTACTTTGCATAGGTTTCTTCTGGATTGTGAATGCTTTGTGCCATTGATGAAGAGACATATGAATTTGCACTGTATAAGTCAGTTTGGTTTCGGCTGATATTTTTCCCTTGTCTCACTGTAATCCCATTATCTCAATTTTTTTCTCCTACAGACAATGGAGAACTGAGTATAATATTGTAAAATAGTGTCTTTTGTAAGAACTTGATTTTATGCAATTTTTGTAAGATGGTGGACAGAAGCCGAGAATATATTTTATTTATAATATAGATATT
>WAAE01001584.1:528504-540493 GCA_013400495.1 Nicator chloris | reverse complement strand
CTTAGAGCAAGAGGCATTGCCAAAAGTGTTGGTTGCAGCACTGAACTTCTCAGCTACGACCACGTTCCTGCAGTTGTTCCAAGAGCCACACCTTAGCATATGAGTTTGAGGCTGGAGTGAAGACTTTATTTGCTATTCTATATCATCACTTGACATGGGAGGAGAAAGAACTGGTGTTCTATATTCTACAGGTGTCTACCTGCAAGGTTTTGGTAGCTCATACAGGTACATAGACAAAATGTTGTCAGACACATGGTTTTTACGTCTTCCTCCATCTGAACAGTGCATGCAACATAAAGCAGCTTTCCCCAGCACTCCATCTTTATCATGGCTGCAGAAGACAAAGTAAAGAGGGAAATTGTACTGTTCACTTTGAAAGAAGGAGGGACATGTACTGAGTCCAGGAACACAGAGAATTCCATGTCCTAAAATGCTATATGACAATTGAAAACCAAAGAGTGAGCAATTCCTTAATCCTCACCTCTGCCCTATCTTTAAAAATGTGAAGGGATGCTACTGTGGATCCTAGTTTCTCAATTCCAACATTAAAACAACTTGTTTAGAGATCCTGCTTGATAGTGAGTCAGCTGCTTCTACACTGCATATTGTACATACAAGCATAAGTAATCTTGCCTTCCCATCACACACTGTCAAACAACAGAGGGCTAAAACAGTAGCTTAAGACACAGGCTTAAGCAAAGGCAGCCCCCCACTTTAAAAAGCAGATTAAGCATGTGACAGATGCTTTGCGATAATTTATGAATAGTGTACGTTGACCTGATTTTTGTGATGTTGATTGTATGATTATGTTGGCTTGATTTAATTAGAAGGCACAGACAAAGCCTGAAATATTTGATAAACACAAGCTACTCACTGATAAACACCTTCAGGTCAGTTTGCAATACAACCTGAATTCTCAGCTGTGGAGAGCCTATTTCTGGGCTCCAGGCAAGCTGCTGGAGCATCTTTGGTCAGTTTGAATGCTGAGAATAAAACAACTCCAGTGACTATGCAAAGGATCCATAAGCAATGTGCTATAAAGTCAAGTGGGTTGTCACAGAAGGTCAACTGTTGAAGGCAACTTATATCACCCTGCCCCCTTGACACCTTGGAGAAAAAAAAATATTCTGGAAAGGCAAAACACCTAAAGTCAATTTTCCCTGCTTGTTTTCCTCTCTACCACGGATGTTGTTTTAGGACATCTGCATGCTCAGGATGAATCTGGAGGTGCGTGCAGTCTGAGGGTATGGAAACACTAATATTCCGCAGCAAATAAAGACACGAACCCTTGCATGAAGGGACTGAGCTAAGAGGCACCAGATGTAGCTAGCTCTGGTTGTTATAAATAACAGCTTAAAGTTTCATGATTAAAATAATCTGCCCCTCACATATGGAAACTTTGAATTGCACTCATAAACGTGAGATAATCAACAGGAGTTCAGTTCCATGCTGTTGATCTGGTATTGTAGAAGATTTGCCTATGGGGCAAGACCACCTGGGGAATCTTGTGCAGGGGCAGGAAGGAGAGACTCATGGTTCCACAGTTCCTAATCACTATGGAGACAACATTCTACTACACTATGTCAGAATATTTTATCTCTTTGTGACCCAGAAAGGGACCTCTTACAATATGACGAGGTTGGACATCCCTCATAGCTCAGCTTCTGTGCAAAAAAGCTCCTGTGCTTGGGCAGGGCAGTGAACACAGGCAAAGAAGGAAACAGAATACATGCGCAGGTAAGTTCCTGATCAGTTTGCAACTGTGAAGCACACTTTGACATGCAAACCCCAAAGTACCCTGGATCCCATAACACAGAGAAAAAAGTGGAGTACATAACATGGCAAAGTTCCTGGCCAGTTCAATGGGGTCAGTAGTTCCCCTGAGAACTTTTGATATTTCTGTCATTGCTTCTTCTAACTTACCTCATCACAAGACCCTTTTGCCTGATAGTGATGTTCAATCTCCCACAGTCAGTGAACATGTACCCCTTGTACATATCAGAAATTTGACCTTCAGCCTTATCCAGACTTCTGCCTTCATCATTGCATTAGTATATGACAAATAGCTCCATTCAAGCATTCCCTTGCTCCACCATCACAGACTGATGCCTTACTGCTGACACTGACACACCGACTCTCTTGCTACTCTGCTCACTCACAGTCATCCATTTGCTAAAATAACCTTTCTAAGCCAGCATATAGCTTGACATTTGAAGGATTGTGCAGAGCAGCAGGTTGTAGAGGAAAAGTGCTAATGTTTCCTGCAACATCCAGATCAGAGCTGGACAAAATTTTTCTTTGAAATGAGAAAGATTCTATATGGAGTTACAGAAATATTTTTGGGGTCAATTTTACCAGAATTTTTATTCTTAAAAATAGGTGTCATTGGGCCCGAGGTGTATGACATACATGCAAAAAAGGTAAAAACATTGTACTTTGATATTTTTGATAGTGAAGTTATTTTGCTTTTCAAGCACAAAACAACTTATCCATTTAAAATTACTATCAAAATGTATGTAAAAATTATTCAGAAAACTCAAATTGAAAATATGCCCTTGTTTCAGACCAATCAAGACAACCCTTAACCACAAGTGATTCTTTTTAGTCCTTAATTCTATGATTTCTGTTTAAATATTCATCTCCTCAAATCAAAATTACTTCTTCCTCTTGCTATGTCTGTCAGAAAACCTTCTTCACATTCAACTGTAATCCTGGACCCAATTTAAAATGTTATTTAAACGTGCCTTTAATTCTGAGGCTAAGTTTAATACCTGCTCAGATTCTCCACTGAATAACTATGAATGCCGGGTATGATGAACTGCTAAACCTCTCCAACCCTTTCTTCTCTTCAGCTTTTCTATGTAAGACTTTTTTCACTGCTCAGTGGGAAAGAGAATGACAGCGTGTTAGAAATTGAGAAGAAGCTTCATACATTCAAAGATGCTGCTCCTGACCTTTTGTTCAGCAGAGAGAGAAAATAAAGCAACATCTACAAAACTTCGGCATTTGGAAGCAACATAAGGTTCTCTTGGATGCCCAAAAGGTTCTTCCTCTCCCATCTTCCTAAACAGGTATTATTTTTGATCTAAAGACACAGAAACAAGGACTGCATAAAAAACAATAGAACAAACATTTAAAAATGGGGTATTGTCCTTACAGAAAGCCTCTGATCATTTCAATTACCATTTTTTTCCCTTCCCCCTCCAGCCTTACTGTAATACAAATAGAATAAACAATCAAATTCACACTGAAGTCCAGGGCTTCATTTTTCTCTAGTTCAAACATGTTTCAGAACAGACTAGGCTCCATTTGTATACACATATATTAGAGAAAGAACACATTTCAATTGAAAAACCCTCCATGTTTCAAGCTGCTTATATCTTATACATACACATACATTTCACACACCAGGGGAACAAGCACACACAACCAACCCCAAGCAGTTAACTCCTAGCACCCTTCCTTTGTTCAGCTCCCACAAATTTCTGCTGCTGGTGGGTGTAAGTCTTTTGAACTTCTTGAAAGAAAGAGAGAACTGTAGCTCAGTATGTTTAACCATGTGCTTTCCAGGGGTGCAGGTAGAACTTGAGAAGGAGCAATATGAATGTGTGGTGAGCAGCTCACAGCATTCCCTGGGGCTTTTCTGTTTTTTCTGCTACTGTTCATCAATTTCAACAGGACACACAATGGGATCCCAAGTATCCACGTGCCTCGGACATCACTCAGTTAGCTTTACTCAGTAACAAGAGGAAGAGGAGTACTTTGAGCTTTGCTCTCTGGGTTGAAGGTTGAAACGAGCTGGTTCAACCAGAATGCTGGAGAATGTGCCCACTGCCCTGCAGGAGGGGAAATGCCTCTCTATCAGAGGTGCAGGTATTCCTCATACCTAGCCTAGCTTTTAAACACAGTTAAATATACCTCATTTGTTAGCTTGGAAGGGCATGCCTTCTACAGCTAATGCCTTATAACAACATTGATAGATGCAGTCATAACAACTATTGCATGGCCAGAGAAAGAAAGGAAACTAATACTGACTTGACTGCAGTATAGAAGTTATCAAATGTGCTATGTAGTTAGAAGGAAAAAAAATAGTTTGAAGAATAAATGAAATCTAAGAAATGGGATAGGAAAATCTAAGGAGGCCACAGCCAAGAATTTGTTAACAGGAAAGGCTCTTTAGAAGAGCAAACAGAAACAGACAACTACCCAGTAAAGTAGAAGAGAGCTTTAACTCATATTTGCTACAGTTTGTAGACTCACACCCAGATACAGCAATAAAATAAATGCCTGCCTCATTAAATCAGATTCATAGTGCACCTGAGAAATTCTACCCCTCCTTGGTCAGAAAGGAACACATGAAATCCCTGTCACACATTTGCCTAACCCGAGATCAAGCTGCCAAACTGATGAGCACACAGAGGAAGCAAAATCCTCAAAAACCCTGCCCACCCTGATCCTGTAACAAGCTAGATAAGCACAATCCACTCTGACCAGGCGGAAACCATTGCCCCTTTCCTTTGGAAATCAACACCTGGGCAGCCTCCTTCAAGCTGGGGTTGTGCTGCTTTATGGCAGGTGAGAGCCTGTGAAAGGTCAGGGGTTGTCAAGAGGTCAGCTAAGGGAGAAAGAAAAAACATGTGCAGTGAGCATCTTCCCATTCTGTCCCAAGGCTGCACATTTGGTTTTTTCAAGTAGGGAAGAGAAGGGAGGTTGGGCCCTGCACTGCTCCCCGGGGAAAGGCTGCTCTGCCAGCCTGCCTCTGACTCACTGTTGTGACATCTGGTATTAAAGCTTAGGTAGTTTGAAGATCAGTGGAAGGGAGCATTTAAAAACCCATTATTTCACCTGTTCATTTGATTTTTAAATAACTGTGCTAATTCTTATTTACCACATCAGGCTCCTGAATATATGTGCACTGTTCCAGGTTCTTGTAACCTTCCCTCTTAAAGTGGATTTAAGCCTTTATGGTCTATCACATAAATCCTTCTTAGTTTGTGGATTATTGACCTGATAGGCACAAACAGCTCCATCTGTCCTTTTAAATGGGCATGAATGCTGTGAGTGTTTATTGCTTTCAATCCTATTATTTGCAAAATGCTTTCTTCCTCTGTCTCTGTGTGTGTGTGTGTGTGTGTGTGTGTTTGTGCTTAGTATTCAGGGACAATTTATTGTCGAATTGTTGTCTACACTCTTTTAAATATAGGGCTTTCCAGTGCAAACTGCCCCCAGACAGCAGCATAAGTGAATGTCCTGCTACTTGAATTGGGAAATTAAGCTGTTGACTTTGAGCCAGCCTTTGAGAGTGATGTAAAAGTTGATAGACTGGAAGAACATTTGAAAGTGAAAAGGGACTCCCTTTTGAAATGTTGATGTGAATCAACTCTGAGTTAATGAAGCTTTTATAGTCATAAAGCTACTTTCAGATATCTACTCTAAGTGGTTTGTTTGAAAGGGCTAAATGATGCTCTAAGGGACATTTGTTGAAGTGAAAACAGGAGTAAAATAGTTTATTATCTGTTGATATCTGTCAGGGTGAGAGTATGCTGAGAAAACCAGGCATTTTTCATTGGTCAGAATTTGTGGGTCAAATAATTTACCAAGACTGACTTAATCATTTTGATGTGTTGAGTCAAATAATTTCTGATGGAGGTTTTAAAGTGCTATGAAAAGGTTCCCTGTGCAAGGAAGCCCGTTCTTTCCTGTCCCAAAGGTATTCTACACACACGGAGTTATTCCTGTTAGGCAGTGTACTGAAAAGCTTGGAGAGCAAATATGAAGACAAAAATCTGCAAAATGTGGCTGTTTCCTTGGCCTGATGGATTTCATTACTGCACTTTTGTCCTCTTCCTATGGGTGAGCCACTCCACCTGGTACCAGGAGGCCAGGCCATGCAGAACATGGAGATGTGGCTTCTCAGCATGCAGAATGCTTTGCCTCTGATGTGGCTGGATTCTCTTTGCAACAAAGGTTAGAGGAAAAGAGACAGTCTAGCAAGTCTGTTCTGAATTATATTTAAAAATCTTACAGAAACTAAAAAAAACATTTTGCAGATGGTTTGTAGTAGCTTTTGTACACAAAAACAGAGATGTCTTAGGTCTGACACTTGGTAGAGAGCGATTTGTAACTGGCTTATACTCTTTTATAACATATGTATGCAAGGGATGCACAGTTGTTTTTTCAGGGATGGGGAAACTCAACGAAGTGGGAGGATATTTTTGGCAAGCTATTTTTGCAGAAGAAATGCCAGGTGCCAACACCTTCTCAAATCCAGAGCTATGGCCAAAATTCCAATGCAGCTGCAAAATACCTTTGGTCATACTGTTTTGAATAAGATGGTGTTATTTTAAGTATACTTGTGTTAATACTCAGAGCTCAGTCCATTTACTGTCTCTTTTTTTCTTATCTAAGTGATTTATTACTTTTTTTTAAGGCATCTGGACCCTCTGACCCATCCATTATTGGACCATTGACTCACTGTAGGGTTTACCAGTGACTAAATCTTGTTCTATGCAGAGAGCTTGCATAAAACACTTCTTCCTTGAAGTGGAAATAATTGTAGCCTAGGTGCTCACCCTTTGTTTTGGCAGGGAGAAAAGTGGTGGCTTCTGGAGACAGTTCACCAAGCAGTTTTTGGGAGAAGGCATCAGCTTCCCTGGCTGAAGCAAGTGGAAATTCTGTCCTGTTATACAAATTCAAAGCAAAAGTTTGAAGTGTTTAAGAAACTTTCACTTCCCTTTTAGCATAAAATAGAACACTTATTTTTGGGGATGAGCAAATTTAATTCTGCCATGCTGGATACCTAGTCTAGTGGAAAAAGAGAGTGATCCAGATGTTCAGCTGCACCTTGGGCAAGTGTTTTAGCAACACTTAGGAAAAGATGATATGCTTGAAGATATCGAAGACAGTGATAAAGAGCATTTCTGCGGCATTAAAAATTAAAGCTTTGTTCTCTGAAATGTAAGCAGAACACTACTTAGCATTCTGCATATATCATATCCATAAGCTTTAGGATGATGTTTGGAACTCCAAGTGAATATGGTTTCCTTATTGCATAGTATTAACTAGCATTTTTTTTTTTGTCCTACAGAAATAGAAGCTGAGCATCTAATAGAGGAGCATCTAAGAAATAAATTTGTGCACGTATGTTTTACTTTTGTATATATAATATATAGATATAAGCACACTAAAACTGTATGTAGCAAATTTTACCCACAGTCACCCTAGGTACCAATAGATTTATTTAACACTGAGAAATTTCTAGGAAAAATCAGTAAATTTATGTTTGTCCCAACTTAGGCTCAATGAAATACTGAGATGAAATTACCCCAACCCCTTTTTTTTTAAAGTGGTTTGTCTGCAGCAAACACAGAGTTTCCATCAGGGAAAGGGAACTGAGCTTGCTACTGAAAGTTTAACTCCATCACCATGAATGAATGTGGGGCCAGAAGGGAACTTTTTCAATGCTCACTGTTTCTGTTTTAACATTTCAGTCACCAGGAGGAGGGAGAAGGCTTTAGTGTATCACTAAGCTATTTATTTTATGAACTGTACCAATAATGTGGCTTATATTCTATTTGGTGACTAAATTGGTTTCTGAGTTTATATTCACAGTAATCAGGTTTATCTAGTTAGGCTATAAAACTGGACTTATTATTCAGGCACAAGGGAGGATGGGTTTTGAACAAGGTTTTTTAGCTATTTTAGTAGCTAGGACACTGTTTTGGTGGTGACTTTAATACAATCTTAAAAGCTGATCCAAAGAATTATGAAGGCTGAAGGAACAATATCACCGCTGCAGTATTTTATTAAAGCAGCTCACATGATGCTGAAGGCTTGTAAACTGACCTGTTTCTGTGAAAGCCACTCTTCTGTGTCTTGTTTTGATAGGCTAATAAAAAAGAAGGGACATTCTGTAAACACTTGCAACCTTTGGGACCAGGAGACTGAAATGTAAGGGGTAAGACAGTACACATTCTTTGATAGGAAACTGGTCCATACACGAGTTCATGCATTCTTCTTATGATAAAGGGTTTGCAACAAAACGAATTCCTGTCTGTAGGTCTTTCATCTTGAAACCGAGCAATGAAAACTCAGCTGGTGGTTACAATCTCAAAGCCCACCACTAGCTGGGAACATAACATAGTACAGGTCTCATTACCACCTCAAATTCTTTTAAGCTACACGGTATTTATCTGATGTCATTTAAAGGGGAAAGAATGATAATTGCTTAATTAAGTGTAAAATCAAAAACACACAGAAGAAATGTCTATTTTAGTATGCATATATGAGTGCTCTTCATGGCTGCATAATTCATTTTAACATGAAATAGCCAGTTTTGCAATAAACCGGTTCTCCAGGATGGGCCAATTCTACTAAGACTTCATTAAAAATTTCATCCTGAGCCAGGTGGGAAGACTGAGGCCAGTCAAATCCATTAAAAGCTGTGGGATGTGATCATAGCATTTGAATCTTAAAGTAATTCAGAGTGGAAAGGACTGTGAATAAGCACTGGGGTATTTGGGTAACCCTAAGGCTAGTTGGTAGGGAGTTTTATATACTGGAATGAATTCTGCAGCACCTAGCTCCAGAAACCTTGAGCCCAGTGAATCCTGATGGGCTACTGGCTAGGCAGGTTTGGCAGCCTGGGATCTGCACACTTCCTCAGGTCAGGGAGCTTTCTCCTTTTTTTCTGTTGAATTTGGCTTCCATCTCAAGTAAGGCAACTTCTAGGGTAGCTGAAGTGTGCAGCTCACCTCTGGTCCTCCATGCAGCACTGGAAAGGTGCAAAAACTCTGCAAGTTCTCAGCTGACCCCAAATCACACGCACATAGCCATGCTCTGGCTGGATTTCTGCTTGTAGCCTGCAGGCAGAATGTGATGGAGAATGAAGCATAAAGAGGATTTTTAGCAGGAGGACTTCAACTGTCCTTGTACCTTCTTTGTTCCAGGCAGTTACAGTCAGTTGTCCTAGAACATAGTGATGAATCTATTTAAGCCAAAACTGGCCCTTTTTATCCAAAGATTTTTTTTTTTTTTTTTTTTGTCTGTAGAATCTCTACAAGAAAACTTTCCATCACTGAATAGAGCTTTCTTTTCAGGTAGTGAAAGCCAACACAATGTTCTGAAATCACAGTGAATATCACATTCCTGACAGCTTGATGGCATCTCCACATGCTGAGATGGAATGATGCAGAGGAGCATAGATTATTTGATACACTGATCCCAAATGGTCCCAAAGGAGAAGGGTGTTTTCTATCTTATGAGAACTTTACTGTGTTGCTCTCTACTCCCTCAAGAGGTGTGTCTGCCTATTAACACTGTGCAAATAAAAAGTACCATTTACAGAAAGGATCCTTCTTTTAGCTCTGCAGAAGCTGAAAATCCTGAGAGTGATCTTGTTCACCTCTTAGACACCAGAAAAACCTTTGTGGCAGAACTATCATAAAACTTTTTGTTCATATAGCACCTCTAGGACAGCTTTTCAGGAGCGGCCTCTGTGTGGTTCCCTAATAAAGATAATGAGTGAAAAATCATTGGCAGTATACGTGCAAATTGGCTTTCCAAACCATGGAGCCATAAGACAAAGTTTATCAATCAAGGACATCAAAGCCATTGTGAGCAGTCCCTGGAGAATTAATGCTTCAAGAATGCATGAAACCAATCTGGCAGCCTCTGAAATACACAGTCCAGTTGCTTATGTCCA
Organism: Nicator chloris; assembly: GCA_013400495.1. NCBI lineage: Eukaryota > Metazoa > Chordata > Aves > Passeriformes > Pycnonotidae > Nicator > Nicator chloris. Next base: position 530,790 of record WAAE01001584.1, on the reverse strand, counting down.
TACACATATTCACCCTCTCACCATGGAGGCACTGAGGAGTGCAGATTGAAAGGACTGTTTCAGGACTGAAACAGTCACTCTGCAGCAAGAAGCCAAGGAAAGACTGATAATTACTTTATCTGTGCTGAACAACATTGTAAACAAATTGCACATAATTATGACAAAATACCATCAACAATATGACAGTCTCCTGTTGTATGCTGGGGCATTTGGCACACAGCACTGGCGAGTCAAATGTTTGTTCCCTTTCTGATGATTGGTGTTTGTTTTTTTGTCTGTTGCTTTGATTCACAGTCTTGCTTCAATAAACACTTTTTATACTGTCATTGTGTACAGTGTTCACTGATTTATGCCAGAGGATTGAACTTCAGTAGCCAGAGTCTCATCTTCATTCCTCACTGCAGGGATTGTTCCCTGTCAGTAGTTCTTCCCATTCCTTGGAAAGAGGAGACAAATGAGCCCAACCAGTGATATCCCTGAGCGACCAGGGTATACACCCTGGGATGAAGGACAGGTGTAGATCCCTCCTCACAGGAGCGGAAGATCAGTTTGCTGTAAGGACGTACTGGCAAACTTAGGCTATCAGACTTAGCTTTTGACACTCATGGCCTGGAACTGCTGGGGATATTTGCACCACTGCTAAATCACGTGGCCTTTTGGGGGACTGACGGCCTGTTCCCGTTTTGACCTTGCCAACAAGACCCTTTCTGTTGCCTTTGGTGGCAGATGGCAAAAGCTGCTTGTAAGGAGGTGCTGGACAGTGAGATGATCTCGTCTCATTTGACCAGTCTAAACCAAATGCAGATGAACTCCAGAGGCATTTGAAGCTTATAAAATTTAGGCAAAACAAAGGGCTTCAGATTTTAAGTTGCTTGCTTTGCAAAGTTATCCTGCAGTAAGATAAAGCTAAAAAAATGGGCAACACAACTGCAGATGAAATCTAAAACTGACAAATGCAGTGTAGTTCACGAAGAAAATCACAACAATGACTAAACAGTGCTAACAATGTTAAACCAGCATATTCACATTTTTCCTTGCAGGTGTAGCTCCTGCCCACAGAAAAAAAAAAAAAGCTTTAAAAATATGCAGTATATGCTTAGCAACTGATCCTTGAGAAGCAAGCCAGTCCTTAATATCTTCCACATGTTTGGAAACAGAGGTCCTTCAACTGAGGAAGCCATCAGAAAGGGAACAAACAGGGGATTAATTAAGTACAAATCCTGTCTGGGCTTCTCCTTTTTCCGATTAGAAATTTTGTTCAGAGCGAGACCTGGTTGCGGTGTTGTTCTTGGAACCCTACGCTTTTGTGTCAGCCCATCTTGAGGAGCAGAACAAAGAATCACTGCACACGCGTGCCTTGGTTCTGCAGAAGAAGTTTTGGTATGAGCAGAGGTTTGGAAGGCTTCAAGTGCAGTGGAGTGCAGCACTTCCACAGTTAAACTTTCGGAGAGTTGAAGGATAAAAAGGGGAGGCAGGAGGTGGACAGGGAGCACATCCCAGTTGCCTCCCCGATGCGGGGTGCGTGCTGTACGCCAGTGATGGCAGTGCGGGCATACAGACCCCTCACACATCACGCCTCTGCTTTTGAGGTCAAGCCACTCGAGATCTGAGTGGAAATAAAGGGGAGATTGAAAAACAATGTGATGCATGGATGTTTTTCAGAGGCGAGAACAAAGGCTGCTGTTTCTCCGACAAGGCAATGAGCCCTCTAGAGGCAGCTGCAACCGGAGCAACCCTTACCATGATGGTGCGCCATGGAGGAAGAGCCCAGCCTGAGTGCCATGCCTTTGTACCTTCTCCAAGTCCCGCTCCCTCTCCCACAGCCCTTCTCTCTATCTCAGTCCGCCGGCACCCGCCCCGTCTCCTGGTAGTTAATTCCCCTTTAGCCAGTAGCCTGGAGTAGTCCTGGGAAAAGGAGATGCAGCTGGGTACAGAGACAGCAGCATTTAAGCCACTTTAAAAAGTTTGCAAAAAAGTTTGTCTGCTAGTACATTGTGTATAGATCATTGGCCAGTCCTCATCCTACATGGCATTTCCTTAAAGATGTGACAGGGATTGAGGAAAACAGCTTCTCAGCTACCCGGTAATCCTTTCAGGGTCAAACTATTCAGGATGAATCTAAGCACAGTCCAGCCAGTTTCCGGTAAGAGTTGTTGAGAGCAGTAAGCACAACCACCCCTTGATGCCTACAGGAATGCCCAGGGCATTCCCCCCCCCCCCCCCCCCCCGCCCCCCCCCCCAAGGGGGGGAGGGGGGGGGAAAAAACAAAAAAAAAACGGGGAAAAG
>WAAE01001584.1:502661-528429 GCA_013400495.1 Nicator chloris | reverse complement strand
CCCCCCCGCCCCGTGCCTCCCCCTGAAGAGTGAGAAGGGAGGGAATAACAGCAGAAAACTACTGGGGAACAGTAGTGAGGGTACAGGATGTCAAGCAGGATATAGGATAGCTTCAAACATAAAAGGTGATTAATTCCTTACTGTCAATGGTTTCATTAAAATCACAGACTCCTGCATTTTCTACCCTGGAAAAGAAAGTGGATACTGTGGGAATGCGGTGATTTTTAACCAGGCTGGTTTTCTAAGGGCTTCTGAAGCTGTGAAGCTGACTCATCTCTGGCTCCTCGGTGCTGTGGGTGAAGCAGCAGGCGGGAAGGCTCCATGTGCAGCCTCCCTGGAGCAGGGGCTGTGACTGGGATCGTGACCGTATGCTGGTTGTATTTTATCGCTCTTGCTTCCTTTTCAAGGATTTGGAACTTGTCAAAAACAGCACTTACGTATATAAGAGAAGTTGTTCAGGCTTTGAAAAACCCTGCAGGCACTACTGTACACCTGTCTTCACCAGACAGCATAAAACCTTTCTGCAGTCCCCCTGAGGAATGTGTTATGTACCAGTTGTGGGCATTCAGCTTGGTCTGGAGAAGCGCCCTGCATCTTTTCTCTGCTTTGTCTTCAAAGCTCCAAGTGATACCTACCTATCCAGCTATCAAACCACAATTTCTCCAAAAGGAGAACCTTTCTTTTTTTGTCCCTCTTTCCTCAAAAAACTTAGGCTGTAAAATCAGCATTAAAGGGCTTAACACCTTAAGCTCTTCATGACAATGTCTGTGGTATTAATTGCTGGATGATCTTGCTCCAGTGGTCTGCAAGACACAACAGCAAAATGGTTCTGGTGATTTCTCTTCTGAAATAGATATCTAAGTCTAGTATTCACAGTTCCTATGTCCTTACTTTTCTTGACTAGTTCTTAATTAAAAAACTGATAAAATGCCATAATTCGATTAAGAGACAGTGATAATTTAAATCACACAGGTAATTTCTTTGCACCACTCTCAGATTCATCCATCTCTTTCAGGCAGAGGAAAAAAGCAAGAAAGAAGCTCCAATGTTATACAGAATTACCCCTTATTATATGAGCTGCTCACAAGATATTTGTGGGATAATATGAAAAATAGGATGTATAAATCTTTTCTTTACAGTTTAATTTATTGTGACCATTATTTTTAAAGATGTGATAGCTGGTTTAATTCAACTAAGAATATAGGTTAGCTAGCCCTTACCTGGCTGCTTTTGGAGGGAATTCAAAGGAGGTGTTCTTGATTTATTTATTTTTCCCATTCCAAGTGGAGGCAAGACTTAGATGCATATGTTCTCAAAAAGAATGCAGACATATAGTTTAATTTAATTGTTTTCTTAATATTTTTTTTAAATAATAAGAATTTTGGAATCAGCATTTTTAAGTGACTTAAGCCTACAGACTGATGCTTGGGCTGACATGTTAGCAAGGCAGGGGAGGGATGATTTATTCTTGGAAGTCTCTGACAGAATTGATGTAAAGCCTAAAAAAGATGATTCTTTTATAAAGATGTTGGTGCTGTATAGGCAACAGTCCACACATTTCATCTGCTTGTTATGTTGTTGGTCTCTCACAAGCTACAAACCCCCACTGCTGTAAGCAGTAGTAACAGCAATCCCTAGCCCACTTAGCATCAGTTGCCTAAACACTTGTAATGCAGCCTAGTCCTAGACTGTAAAACAATTATGTGGCTGATTTTTTCTCTCTGATTTTGAACTTCTGCCCAACAAAAAACTTGGTTTTCTGCATGTGTTTTTTGGTGGGGGGAAGAAAGTTACAGTTTAGCCAATGCCATCTTGAAGGAACAAACAATTTACTTTTTACTCTTGACTTTGTCTTTCAGGCTACAGAACTCTGAAGATCTGTATTTTGTCTCAGCAAAGAGTAGAAAATAATAACTTGTGTCTTGTCAAGCCGTTCTCCTGTCTCCTTTGACAGCTCAGCCTTTGGTGGCTGCAGTGGGTCGGACACGTGGCTGTGTCATAAGCCTTCTGGATCAGCCCATCAGGAGGAAAGGAGCACAGACTTGGAAGGGTCTCCTGTCTTCCTCTGAAAGCATCTGGGCATTTTAACCTGTCTTTGGGTACCATTTTGCAGTCAGATGAAGAGCTCTTGCCCTTCCTCTTTGTAATTAGAGAGAGGTTAGGTCTGATGCCTTTCTGGTGGTTGTTTGGGATTCAGGGAAGGAATTTTGCCCTTGTCATGGCTGTCTGGTCAGTGCTGAATTTTCATTGTTTTTTTCCTGAATCCAGGTATCAAGTAAGTAAATTTATAATTTATGTTATTACAGCTGGCTGGTGCCTAGGAGAAGGAACTGATTTCCCAGCAGGGTGGCTGGGGAAAGAGGAAGAGTTGCACAGTCACAAAATATTTTCCTCAAATAAGTTAAAATTTCTCATGTTTCAGCTTGTGTCTGTTTCTCCTGTCCTTACGATGTGCAGTTCCAAGAGGAGCCTTGTTCTGTATTTGCAGACAGCAGGTCTTCCCCTTCCCCTCTCCCCTTTTGGGTGAACATGTTCAGCTCTCTCAGCTTCTCCTCCTACACCACGTGCTCCAGCCTCGTGGTGGCTCTCTGCTAGACTGGCTCCAGATTGTCAATGTTTTTCTTGTACTGCAGAGGCCAAAGGTGGATGTAACACCTCAGCTGTGGTCTCACAATTGCAGAGGACAGGGAAATAATCATGTCATCACTCTTGCTAATGCAGCCTGGCATGCAGTTGGCCTGCCTTGCCTCAAAGATGCGTTGCTGGTTCGTGTTCAACTTGATGTTCACCAGGACCTCCAGGTCTTACCTGCAAAACTGCTTTCATGTCAGAGCTCAGCCTGTCCTGTGCGTGGGATTATTTCTCACCAGGGCAGGGCTTGATGCTTCCCTTGGTTGAACTTCATGAGGTTCACCTTGGCCCATTTCTCCTGCCTGATCTCCAGCACATTGACTGCTCTCCTATTTTGACATTGTCTGAAAACCTGCAGAGAGAACACTCCCTCCCCTTATGCAGTTTCTGATACAGACACTGCACAATATTGGTGCTGGTAGGGGCCTCTGAGGTACTCTACAAGGAAATGCCTGCCATTTGCACTTCAGACCCATAATCACCACCCTTGGAGCCTGAGGGTTCAGATTTTCCACCCTGCTTCTTGTTCCCCCATTCAGTCGACCTCTCACCAATTTCCTTATAAATTTGATTTCTAGAAGAAGGTGTGGAGTAAGTTAGGACTTAAAATAACCATTTGGCTTCCTAACAAAACATTTACATTGGCTTGAGCAATAAGTAAATACATAAATTGTGATGGCAACTTATGCCAAAAACTTGTTTTGTGGATTGCAAAATTGCTGCCGTTTCATCCAGAGATCTGCCAAATAACCCATGGGAAAAAAAAAGGGGGGAAATAGAAAGCACTTCATATAGGCTGGCTGTTGAAAGAAGACTTACATAACTCCCATGTCAGACTGAGGCTCAACCTAGTAATTTAAAAACATTAGACTCATTCAAAGGGTAATGAATCCATGAGCTAATCTCTGGATGTCAAGCTGCCATTATTATTTGAGATACACCTGCCAAATGTGTATAAACAGAGTTGTTATTGTCATTAGTTACTGTTTGTGGATAATTCCCTGCAGTGTACGTGCATTACTTCTTAATTTTTGGAAATATAACATCTTGTTCTTTTGATGTGATTTGTAATAATTAGTTTCATTGTTCCTTTTCTAGGAACACCTGCTGTAATTATCTCTCCATGGTAAGGTGGGGGAAAGGATGACCACAGAAATCAAGTGACATTAAGGAAAGATACAAAAATTAAAAATTACAAAACCATAAAGAACAGTTCCTCATAACTAATTTCTTCCAGAATATTTCAGAATTATTTTTATCTCCCTTGGGTGTTACTCTTTTTGATACCTCTGTGTTATGTATAGAATCAACACTTTCTGCAAAGTGATCTCAGACGATATTATTTCAGGTGCTGAAACGGAATTATTTTGCTGGAAGCTGGATATGAAAGGGTGATCCTTATCACTCTCTAGCAACTATTTGCACTCCCAGATTCCATGGACATTGTGAAAATAGTGGCTACAGATCCCTTGTGGTTCGCGGAGTCCAAGCTACCGAGGTCATGAATGGAGCTGTTACCCTTTCTCCACACCTTAAGCACCTACAGTGGTGCTGGGCATGTTCAGTAAACACACATCTGACTTTCACTCTTTGGCTGAAGTGTTTTCAGACACTGAAGGACCCAGGCTCTGAACCTCAGAGATAATTGAATGGGAATCAGAAGCTGTCCTTTGTGTGCTTGGGCTCATGGACTATGAATAGAGTAAGAAGTTCCAGGTCCTCTGCGGCTTACTGTGCCCTGCAAGGGCCACATGGTGGAAGTCTCCAAACTGCTCAGCTTGCAAAGACTGGTGTGGCACATTGCATCTTCAGGGGCAGGCTGGATGAGGCTCTGAGCAACCTGATCTCGTGGAAAGTGTTCCTGCTCACAGCAGGTAGGTGGAACAAGATGATCTTTAAGGTTCCTTCCAGCCCAAACTGTTCTATGATCTCTGCTTGCTCACCTGCATCTTCAGGCAGAGGGCATCTGTTGTGCAGTGAAGACACAGCTGAAAAAAATTTAAATTGTTAAGACTGAAGCAGGCTAAGAACATATGAAGAACTGGAAATGCACTAAAACCCAAACAGAAAAAGGGAAGGAAAATGAGTTCAGTTAGGCAGTTTCAAATTTCAAAGCCATCATCTCTAGCTCGCCGGCAGTGGCTGGATGAATTCTCCCCAAACTAGATGCAGAGATATGTGTTAATTTTCTACAGCAAAAAAAGATAGGTCAATAGCAGACCCAGAACCTAAATATAGATGCTTCTACACTTAGTTACTATGTAATGCAGCTTGTGATGGTTGCCAGAGAAACCCATTTATGCTCTTGAATAAGGTTGTGCTCTCTCTGCTTTATCCTCTCCCACATAATGAACACTTTAAAGTGGTTTAGTACAGAATTGAGGTATGGTGAATGTACTGCATACAGAGGCAGTAAGTGTTTAGATGTCAGCTGTGTATGTGTATTTTTCTATTTTGGGACACAGTGAAACAGCTCAAGGTATCTCTCTATAGTGCTGGAGAACAGCTGTGTTCCTAGCTCAATCTGAGTTCTTCCGTCTCAGATCTGGGGGTGGGTCAGGAGAGGTACTTTCATAAGACGCCCAGCAAAACTTTTGCCCAATTCTTAGTTTCAGCAAGGACTGAACTTTTTTTAACAGCTATGAGTGTTGGATTCCTTCATGACTGCAAATCTTTTCGTAGTCATGGGTACTTCCCTGTCAGGGACTAAAAGCAGACAAACCAGTGAACCACATGAACTGAGAGCACTGCCTTGGACTGTCCCTCCTTCCAGGAGCTCAGCCTAGACTGATCAGGTTGAAAGCCAGACACCAATGTCTGTATTGAACAGTGGCACCTCTGCATTATGATTTGGTAAGACTGCCAAGGGCATGAGGGAAATGGGCTAGTACTAGCCTATGGATGGAGAGGGCCTCTGCAGCCTGGGAGACGTGACTTTGGTAGATGTAACTGTAGGGCTAAAAAAGTCATGAGCCATGGAAAGTAGTCATGCAGGGGTTTAATAACTTACGAGTTTCCTCTTAGATGAGAAGTAGCAACCATGAATAATTGTTTTCCTGGTCTCAGCTAGGTCTCCTCCTGTGTACCACATCTTGTCTAAAGGAACGTAACATCAGTCAGCTGAATCTTCTTAATCTTTTTCTGATTATTGATTTTCTTGATTTCTGCAAAGGTTGTGCGTCACCTGTGCAGTTATTTGGCCACAGGACCCAACCTCCTCTACCTCATAGCCGTGTCTGCAAGGGATGGATTTTCATGTCGGGCTGTGAACTGAATAACATCTGTTACTCATGATCAAGACAAAGAGCAAAATTGCATTCTTCTGACACTTGCTTTTTGGAAAGTCCTCTAATTAGCCCTGTGCACTTTTATGAGACTGAGGGCCTTAGAGACTTCTAAAAAGAAGCATACAGAATATTCCCCTTGGGATTCTCCCCCTTACCTCTTGAATCAGCTCAGTCCTATTACTCATCGATTCATCAGGGCATTAGTTTTGTGACAAAGGCTTCAGCAAAGCATTGAGCAGGGAAGGAAACTACACTGAAAAGCAACAAGACTGAAAATATGACCACAGAAAATAAAAAATTATTGTTCTCCAGAAATATTTGCCCTAGCTAAGGAACAGCAGAGCCATGGAAAAATGATGTGGCTTCAGCTCACCACAGAAGTTTCTCTTTGGTAAGATGGGAAAAATAAGTCAGAGTGGGGAGTGATGGTGAACCACTGAGAGCACTAGGGTAAAAAAAAATAAAATTAGGAAATATCCCAAAGCCAAAGTACTAAACAGAGATTGCAAAGTCCCCTAGATGATTTGTATGCTGTGCTTAGAAACCACTCACAGCTGGGCAGGAGATCAATAGTACAGTGACAATTAGATATGATATTAAGTAGAAGGAAAATGGCATGGACACACCACATCCAGATTGCTAGAAATATATGAACATGAGGAATGGAGGTGGAAATAATATTTTCAGTGCTTGATACTAGGATTTTCTCCCCCCAGTAAAATTGGCCTTATTTCTTCTGAAAGGTGTCTTCAAGGATTTTTAAAATAGCCTCAGACGTTTCCCATTCTGCTGGTCTAATGTTTCCTCATCTCTTTTTCCTTGCTTAGGATCTCCTTATGGCTCCTCTTATTAGTTGAATATGTGAAAGGCAACCTTTGGTTTTCACATATTTTATTTCTCACAGGACTCACATTTTAAAACTTGTTGACACACTGCCAATCTGGGTGCTCATTTCACACTCTTTCCTGCCTGAAATGCCTAAGACAGTCACTTTCTTTTTTTTTATTCTTCCTTCACACAATGACTTCTGCAATAAGACCCTGATGCTTTGTTAGAGTTGCTTGGCACTGCTGTAGCACCAATAATTATAATAAAGAACAACACATAATCCCAGAACATGTTTCAAAGTCCTTCTCACCTCAGCAAACACATGCAGACATGCAGAAATACATGGAGAGGTTTATCCCTAAACAATGCAGTTCCCTTGCTTAGGAAAATCATGCCTTCAGCCTCCTTGATTACCACAGCTTTTATTGTCCAATTTTTTTCTTCAGGGTTTCAGAAGTCAGAGGTTAATAGTGCTTTTCTCATAACTTCCTGGCTCTCATCTTTCTGAGTTGTTGTCTTTCAATTTCCAAAAGGTTTCCACATGCTTGCTGCTCTACCTACACGCTTGGGAAACATAGCAGGGAGAGAGATGCAGCTGAAGCACAAGATCAATTAGCAATTATTTCCCTTGCAAGGGCACGTGAAAATGTGATTCTCTACACGATGTTGATCACGAATTCCCAGGTCTACCTTTGGCAAAGAGAAGAGAAATTCTATGACTCTCAGCTTTGCAGCCATAATTTCTCTTGCTATCACTGTAACTGGATTTAACTACTGCCAAGTTTTAGACAAATCTTTCAGCAAATGCCAGCAAAAGGTATTGGTTGTAATAAGGGCCCCAATTCTGTTCTCACAGTGGGGAAATCAAACAGGAGCATGTCTTAGCCTGGGAAGCTTCTAAGAGCAATACCCATGGTTTTACCCCAAACCCCAGGCAAGGACTGCTGAGGTTTTGGGTCAGACAATATTTGACGGTGGCACGACAGAGGGGTTTTGGCCCTGTCTCCTCTAGAAAATAAATGGGACATTTGTCCTGGGCCAGTCAAATAACAGGCACAGATTGCTTCCCCTCTGTGCCAGCACAACCCCATTGGCAGTGTTTCATGGACAGGGTTGGAGTACATCTGTATGATCAGCTGGAATCAACCCAGAGTTGCTGGTGCTAGCATTGCAGGGGATGTTGCAAGGGCTCTACCTAAAGCCCAGGGAGCCACAGGGCACATGCAGTGAGCCATGCACCCTCAGAAAAGGAACAGCTCACCTTTCCCTGTCCTGTGCCAAGACAGAGTGGCCACATGGCCCTTGGTGTGGGATGTGCTAGATGCAGCTGCAGGTTTTATGCCCACAAGACGTGGGTGTGCGCTTGTGATAGCGCGAAGGGCTGGGAAATACAACCCCTCTGCCATCAGTGTGATTGCTTCAAGTTATTCTTCAAACCTTAATGACTGAAGTGGGGGAAATAAGAGAAAGAGAAGAGGGTAATAGACTTCGTCACAAGAGCAGCCATATCCCTGCAGTTCTTGGGGTTCAAACAATAGATGAGACAGAAGAAAGAAAGTGCGATGCCAATCACTGTTTTCAATATCCTCCCACGTAGCAACTGCTTCTATTGAGCCTTTCTATTGTGAAAGCCCTTCTTTCCCTGCAAACAGAGCGGGAGCTCTCAGTGAGCCTTGGCTCCCAGTGGAGAAAAATACTGTGCTTTGGTCAATAACAGTGAAAACTTGTTTAAACCTTGAATTTGCTGGAGTGCTGCACTGGTCGGGGGCTTGGCCCTGCAGAGAGAGAGAGCTGCAGCTTGGCTCCTTGCCATGAGAGACCCCATTCTTCCTCTGAACATAACCAGCAGGTCCTTACCAGCCCTTCAGTCTTATTGCCTGCAGGGCTCAAGTACTTGGAGCAGATAGGCTGGTTGAGAAAAAGTGGCCACAGACCACGAGAGCCCAACACTCTTCCCTGTCACCTCAACACAGGTGAGACCCTGACTGGCTGGGTGCAGCTGCCTTGTAGTTCCCAAGTGACATCTGGTCATCTCTGCCACCAAAGCTCCCGGAATGAGCCTCCAACTGCAACACACCTGGACTTTGACAAAGTTTGTACTGAGAGCTGGACTTGGCTTCTTGAACTCACGTTTAGTTTTCAAATGAATTTTTGTTGCCTTCCAAGTAGAACAAAAGAGAATTTACGTTCTCTAGGAAATGTGATGAGAATGGCATTACAGAAACCTGAATTAACTTGAAAAATATGATGACAGTGTATGAGCAATTTGAAAGGGAATCCCTGTGAAAAACATGTTGCTAAATCTGACTTTTTAAAAAAATGAATTCATTAAAAGCAGAGCTAAGCAGGTCCAAAGAATATGTATTGCAGATCCTTAATAGAATTTTCTAATTTTCCATAATACTTTGGAAAGGTCTTCACTGCAGGAGAAAAGAGAGAAGCAAAAGATCTGCGAACAGTCCAGCAGAAAACTTTGCTGACAAATTGACAAATTGCTACACGTATTTTCAACTCAGGTATAAAAGACCAGAACAAATGTTAGCAACAGTAGAGCCACTGGAATATCAGAGACTAAAGTAATGCTTGAAGGTACCCTGCCTCCAACTAAATGGTTGACAAAGGATTTTAAAAGATTGACACATGCATACACATGGATACATCAACAGCGATAACAGCTGTGCTGTGGTATCACTGCTTTGTTATTTCTTTGTGAGAATATTGCTTATAAAGCAAAATTACAAAAAAAGTAGTGCAAGTGCAAATTGGATTTCTTCTGCAGTTTTCATTATTGGTCAGGAAGCTGGTGCTTGGAGGATCATTAAGATGTGAAAACGTGTCTTAAAATAACTTGTTCAGCAAAGAGGCCCTTTTATTGGATTTCTTTCTTTGAAGACCATCTCCAATATTTCTCAGAGCTGCAATATGCTGCAATGTACAAGTCCTTCTGGCTCTGTTAGAATTTACTGGGTGAGCAAAACGGCTTCAATGAATTGAATTTAATGAACTTGCATGGAAAGATCTAATCACAGGACTGAAACAGAGCTCTCTGTGGACAAAACCACCTCTGTACAGATGCTGAAGCCATGACAGGTTGGTAGAGACACTGCAAAAATAGGATTCCCAGGGTTTTAGAAGAATGAAAAGCTGCAAATAGCTGGCTTAGGGATTTAACAGAAGGGCTTTCAGAGCTACCCTTTAAACTTAGTGGTAAATCCCAACAAAATCCCCTAAAAGAGAAAAGCTGGAAATTTGCACCTGTCTTTATTTAAAACCAGCTTTCCAGCTTCTCCCTTTTCCCTTGACAGGAAGCATGCCTTGAACATGAAACAAATTCTTGGGGTTGAGGCTTCACTGTAGCATTTTTTTTGGTTTTACAGTACCCTCCAGCAACTTCCGAGCTGTGAGACATCCATGAAGTCCTCAACCCATTTGCCTCTCCGTACAAGGGTCAGAGAGGCAAACCCTCTTTCAGGCCAGTTTGGGGCCATGTGGGGGAAGCACAGCAGGCACAGAGCAGCCCCACAGTGATTGCTGCACCCCTCTTGGGTAGGTGTGGTACCCTCCTTCCACGCCAACGCACCCAGAGACCTTCATACGTGTGGTGTAATGACCCTGACCGCTCATGGTCTCTGGATAAACAGCGTGGTGTTATCTTAGGGCTGCACTGGGATTTCAGAAAGCCCTTGTGCTGTAGGGGGGATGCCTCTGGGTGCAGGAGAGCACACAAAGAGGGAAGTCTGCTCTCTGCAGACCTTCATGTCAGCAACGTCAGCTCAGATCTTTCCTATCCTCAGTTCAGGTAATTATGCCCTCCCACTGCTTTAAACAAAAATACATTCTTCTCTTTCAAACAGTCAGGTTTTGATAACTTCTTTTCTGCCCACCTTAGCTCATATCAATCAGGCTTTACGTAACTGTGGTATTTTAAGAAGTAACACCTACTCTGCAGAAGAGCTATTAGCAAAGGCCAACTTAAAAGGAGAAAAGGAACATGGAATGTTACGTTCCGTCTAAGGACAATATTTTCACAAATAGAAATCAGAAGGAAAGGCTGACCTGGAGGGAAAAAATGCCATAGAAGGAACCTTCGTACTAAATAAGATTTCGTTTCGTAGAGCCATTCCCAGCCTTAATCCTGTTTTCACTTTCAATGTACTACAGAAGAGGGCAGTAAAAACCCAGCGTTTGCATGTAGTAACAAGAATACTTCTGTGGTCACATCGACAGCATTGAACCTTAAATTAATGTTTCTCTTAATACACTGGGGAAGAATTCATTCAAGAACAGAAGCAGATAGCTCTGTTCTCCTGTGGTTCACACTGTGGAGGATTTTCTAGCCTGAGTCTTTCGAAAGACAGGACTGGGAGTCTTCTTTCACTCTGCATTTTCTGTACATATGATCTGTAAACCCAGCATATGAAACTGGATGTCCAGCATAAACCCTGCATATGAAGTATGCACATCATAAATGCCAAACAGGGGAAATCAGGGTCAGATATCAGCAAAGAATAAGGCAGGCCATTTCAGCACAGTGCTTTTCCTTACTCCCATGGAGATAGATAGGAAGGCTATGTCAGGAAGAGAATGATTCTCCAGGAGTCCTGCTTCAGCTGGTTTTTACCAAGAGGAACATCCAGCTGCAGGGGTGGGTAGAGCAGCTGGAGGACTCCTGGTGAAAAAGTTCTAGATACTGCTTTCAGATTGCAAAAGTGTTTCTCTAAAATACCACACTGACGCGAACTTGAAAGGACTGTAAGAACAGAGAGGAATAGAGGTCAGGATCGATCTGGTTTTTGTTTAAAAGTATAGGAGTGCCTAACCTTGTCTGCTAAAATTACCCCACCACCACAGCACCACGGAGCTGTAACACCTTCCAGCCATACTGGTCATGGCTCCACTGGCAGCATCACTGTGTCTCACCAGGGTCTGAGGAAACAAATGTAGGCAGAGATGATACTTGTAATCAACTTGGTACTCTTAGAAAAAACAGAAAAGCTCAAGGATATAATAATCTGTCAGGCCTGTGAGGAGTTAAGTTTGCAGAACACTTTGCACTTCTTCCTTTCTACAAGACTCTTTCTCTTACATAATAGTTCAGCTTCCCTTATATAATAGTAACTTTCTAAAACCTCCTTTTATTGCTGATTTTTAAATGGTTTGCATCTCTCAAAAGACAAATTTCTCTGTGAACTATGACAGGAAACATCAGACAGCTTGTGGAGGTTGTGTGTGCAGAAGGAAGGAAAAGTTTCCTCCAAAAGCTGGAAGGAAGGGGATGAAATTACTATTTATACTATCACAGGCTTAAAGTTATAATTTGACATTTAAAATGTACTCAGTGAGAAACTTGTATAAAATCAACTTTGAAAATCTAACAGGATACCACAGGGACTGTAGGTGGTTACAGTCTAATAGAGAATTTCATAGAAGCGCCTAGCAGGGGTAGTGCTCTAATAAAGAGAGTCTATAAAAAGAAGTTTCTGTGAAAATCTATAGGATTTAACAGCAGAACCAGGGAGAAGGGGAGGAGGCAGGGGAACAGGGAGAGAGATGATGTGACTTAAGTAACGTCTGCTGAAAATTGCATGTTTTACAATTTTGTGTGGGTGGACTCTAAACATTTTAATGATGCAAACGTCAGACTTGGATGACAAGTGCCCCAAAGCATGAAATGTGGAGATGAAGGGCTGGAGTTTCTGCCCATCTGTAGCAAAATTGTGTTGCTATTTATAGGCTTGCTTTTCTCAAATATCTAAAATGCTTTCATTGCTTCACACAAACAGGCATGCCTATAGCTGAATGTAACTGAGTCATCTGAGTAGGGCAGTTTTCCTTAAATTAACAGGACTTGAAAATCCTACCTTTTCACTATGAAAAAATCTAGGTAGGTATATACCTACCTTGCCTTTTCAAAAATATTGCAACTCCTGTATGAAGGTGCTTCTGTAATTTTGAACTTGAAGATTTTGCCAGTTTAGCGTTGGGCTTGAAGTTTTCCCAAGCTCTGCCAAAATTCTCCTCCTCCACTTGCAGACTCCGCTTGCTTATGTTTTGACAGGGAGGATCATGACTGGATTTGTTGAGGAGATCCATATTCAGAAGAGGCAGTTTTTAGCCCAACCACGCAGTTAACCTGAGAGCATTGTAGAAAACATGCTCGTTTAAATGTATTATGTACATTTACTTTGTCAGCTGTTTTTCATGGATGTCACTTGAACAGTCACTGCACAAGCACTCTCCCGTTGGTTTAGGTTTGCTCTGGTTTGAAATCCCTGTCAAAACCAAGCAGTGTCTGTGGGTAAGTAAATGTGACCATCAGCCAGGCTCAGCACAGAAAGAAAAATCCTGACATTGCAGTAATTACAGAACAGAGAGAGTATAATAATCTGTAATAGCTGGAATTGTGTACTATGCTCATCTTCTTAGACAAATAGGTCATGAAATTATTCAGAAGGCAGATTGGTATTGTGTTTGTTACTTTTGTCGTCCCAGGAATTTTTTCAGGGTGTCTAAGAATTAAAGTTATATTTTGTCACAAAATTGAGACTAAAGTGTTTAGACACTGGAAAGTGCTAATTAAAAGTGAACAAAAAACACAGGAGCAAATCTCTCTCTGCCTTGCTAATGCCACTTTCTGTGTGCAACGGAGACTGTCGCTAGGAGGCAGCTGTGCCACGGATTACATGGTCCTTCTCATTTCTCTGTGGATTTTTCTCAGAAACCTCACATCCAAGGGCCTGGAAGCTGTGAGACAAGCTTCACCAGTCTCAGAGTGACTTGTAAACATGGCTTGTCCAGATGATACACAAGGTATCTAATCTTAGCCTTATCTGGTAGCATCTCGGCCAATTTGAGGTTAAACAGCTCCTGTCCCTTGTGCAATGTCCCACTCAGATGGAGCAGCAGTTCTCTGGGGAACCTCATTGTGCCACACACAGTATCCACAGCACCACTCTTCATCCAAAACTGCAGCAAACTGCTTCTCTAACCTACTCCTGTCAGTGTTTCCTTGCCTGTGTTTGCAGGGCGGTGGAGCCCTTTGGGTGTGTTTTACACTCTACCCTGCACGATGCAGCATGAGGACCAAATTCCTGAGTCCTGACAGACCTCGGCCACAACCACCTCAACTAGAAACAAACTGGTCAGCTTTTTCCTACCTAAATGCTCACTGTGCATGCCATTAATTCAAATGATTGCAAATATAAGTACCTTAAGCTCTACAGGAAGAACTCTCAGAAAACAACCCAGTCCTTCAGGAGAACACAGCAGACATCCATCTCTTAGCAGGTAGATTCCCCACAGAGGCTTAAAATTGTGATGTACTGGTCATAAAGGTGACATTTTTGTAACAGGTAAGTGAAAACCATTACACCATGACTCGGTTGACCATTAACCAGCTGATGCAGTTGTAAATACCAACATCACAGTTCTCCTTCCTGCTACTCTCTACACCATGATGGATCGCCTGAAGGCTCAAAGCCTGGCTGGCTGTACCTGTCCAGATCTCAATGTACTTAAAAGTTTTGGTGAGGTCTCTAAGAAAAGGGGCCTGGCTGGGGCGATGCTGCTGAAAGAGGAAGCGCAGACATACTGAAGTTTGCACACGCAGTGAGAGAAGGCAGGGAAAGAGGACAAGGCAGGGAAAGAGTATCTGCCGGGCAACAGGTGAGCCTACGGAATGCGGTGACACTATTAATGCAAGTAAGCTCGACTAATAAAAGCAATGCTTTTATAGGCAAAAAAGCAAATGCTTCTATAAGCAAAAAGCAATAACTTGCACTTAATGTGAGTTTAGAATATATACCTACCATGGTCCAGCTATGGTCCTAAATAACACATTGTGAATTGTTGGCTCTGCTTCACTGATCACTGATCACTGATCACTGACGATGGTCTTGGGGGAGTCAGAGGTGCAGGCCCTGCTTCTTAATTCTTCAAACTCGATAAAAATGTAAAAAGAGATTGCAAGCTCGAGAGGATGATGGTCACGACAGCAATGAATTGCTGAAACACGCACTTTTTTCTTGATAGTCGGCATCGCTCAGCAGAGGGCACCAGCACCTCAGCTTAGTGCCAGACTGTGCCCAGCAAAGCAAGAATTCCTGCGAAAAAAATCCCCCTGTTCACAGCTGGGAACTAGTATATAAGAAAATATAAATTTGTGGATAATAACAGCAAGCAAAGTTGCTCTGGTGAAAAGAAAAAAGTTCAGGTCAAAGATTAGGTTTCCAAGTTTGTGTGCAACAAGAAAAACTGGGCACTTTCCTAGCTTCAACTGCAAATGCACTCTGCTGGAAAAATAAATTGAAGTATATAAATAAACAAACCAAATAATTTTTAAAAAGAGATAAATTATCTAAATATAATTCTGTATACACATCTTGATGCAACAGAAAAAGTGAAGTCATTACTGAGCAATTAGTTAACAAAATACTGCTGTTGTTCAGGGCACTTTAGAAGTGAAGCAGCTCAGATCCCCCAGCCTGAGCCTCGAAGAATATTGCAGGTGTTTGTATGAGACTTGTTTCCCTTAATGTCTAGAAAAAACACTTGCACACTTTTCATCAATGCCTGGCAAGTTCACCACACAGCCCTGTGCCCATGAGTGCGGAGTTGCACACCACGGTGTGACTGGCAGGTCACGCAGGGGCCCCGGTGCCTCCTGCTTTGGTGTTTAGCACTGTGGGGACATGGGTTGTGGCTGCCACCAGGATGCCCCCTTCCTGGCATGCTGCAGTGATCTCTGCCAGGCCCCAAGCCAGCCTGGCCCGGTCAATCCAGGACTCCCTGCTGGTCCAGCCTCCTGGCACCGACCTTGACTTTAAGTCCTAAAAAGTCCGCACCACCCTGAAACACCGCTCCAAACGGAGTGCCTAGGAACAGGCTTTCCTGAAGCCAACAAGATAACAAGGCCATTTAATCATCCAAAACTATGTAGCCTCAGCTTTGTCCCTCAAGGATATAAACATCTCTTTTTAAGCACACTTGGCAGCAACATTCTTTCTCCTGGACTTCAGCTTTCTAAAACATTCATAGGAAAGCTGATCCTTGCATGACTTGACTAAACATTGGGTGGTACATGGAGAAACCAGCATCTTGTAGAGACAGAGGTTAAACCTGTGTCTGGGGCAATGTATTTCTGTACACTTTACACTGCAGTGTCCTCTTTTGTTGAAGGGGTACATTTTGGAGAGTGGAGTCTTTCTATGCTCATGTGTTTTGACAATAAATGGATTGAGAAATAGGAGGGAGAAAGACAAAAAGTGTAGGAAAAAAAGATACAACTCAGAGGACACCTGAAAACAGCCTTTCAGCTTGTAAAATGAGACAGGGCAACGCTTGTTCTGCAAGTCTTGGCACGGCTGAGGTGCGAGATCTGCTTGGAGGAGACCTGTGTTGTCAGGCCCAGGTGGATGTGAACAAAACCCAGACTTCTCCAACGGAAGCTCAAGCATAAAACCCCCAAACCAACTAGATTCTTATGAGGTTAGCTGGCATTTTATGAGTACTAGTGATTGGCCATAGTCTTCTAGACAAGCATCCCGACGCCTACGTCTCTGCATGTTTAATAAGCCTGGAGGATTTTTCTCCAAAGCATCAGTACCAAGGGGGGAAGAGGCAGTACCAGCATTCCAGGGGATCCCTTGGATCCAGCTTCCCACAGCACTCATATTAATCTCCTCAAACCAAGCCCCCACCAAATGCTGCTGAGGCCTCAGCCTCAGGTCTGGTCCTAGAAGCTGTACTTCAGGGAGGATAGAGGTGAGGTGGTCTGGAGCAGAGCTGAGCAAGAAGAACAATAAAGGCTGGGAAATATAGTCTCTGGGGAGCAACCTCAGCACTGTTTACTGAATAAAAAACCACTGAAGAGTACTGAAAGAGACCCAGAAACTGTGAAATGTGTAGAAAAATACCCATTTCAGAGGGATGCTGTAGAAGATCTCCCAGGGCCCTTTTCCATGGTAACATTATACAATTCTATGACATATCAGGTTTAGAGATCAGTCTAGAGTAATAAGGGCAGCAAAGAAAACAGTCTAATAGTTTTATCTGGTTTTTACAGTCAAGGAAATGGGAAGCAAGGACCTAATCCCTTGACTCTGAGGTATTGCAGTTTTCTGATGGCAAATTCTCACAAAACCCCCTGCAACAAAACAAAGACGTGTTTTAGCCTGGGTACCAGTAAATACATTTAAGCTGCCACTGTTAGGTTTCTCCATGTATGGGATGCAGTTTCCTCTTCGTCCCTCTGATACCATCCCTGTGTCACTCAACTACAGCCCCTGCTCTCTTTGCTCAGTGCAAACCCAGGCTCTAGCAGTAAGACACTTCAATGAGTGACAAAGGCAAATATGCCAAAGCAAGACCAAAGGCCCGGGGCAAGAATAATCATCAGCCTGGTCTTCAGCTTGCCTTGTAACCCTTTAAAGGTGTTAGCAAATCTAAGCTGAGCGTCAACATGCACAGGCTGGCCCAGAGGTTATCAGGATCCTCTCTGTTTGTATTGGTCCTATCACAGTGATGGCTGAATCACGCTGGGTTGTTAAAAAGAAAGAATTCAGTCAGTAAACTTCAGGAAAGAGGGAAGACATCCCACCAAAAATCAAGGCTCTATACTGCAGCAAGACAAGCAAGCCTAGACCACGAAGAGGACAAATATTCTGCTTCTGCCCCACGCATGAGTAGCAATGCCTAGAAGGGAGGAAAACATCAGCAAAGCCAAGGAAAACGGGCACGCTGTGGGTACACAATGCAAAAGCACAAAGTCACTCCCTTTCTCTGTGTGCCTGTTTGTTTCTGTTGTGCAGTTAATTCTTCATGCTGACCTTCTAAGGACAGGCACGTTAGGGAATTTCGGATGGTGCTGTAATGTCTTGGCCATTGAAAACTCTTCCTTATTTTGTCTGAAAGGTTCTGTGGGTGCTTTCTTTAGCAGCTTTATTGGCTCTGCTGCAGATTGTTTTTGTGCTGGCTTGCAGGAACATCAGGTAGTTTTGGGAGGGGAAGATTACTTGTGTTATTTTATATTTTAGACTCACTAATTTAATAATAGTAACAAATTTGTCAGTTATTATATTCCTAGTGATCCACCATGTTCTTATTTTCTTAGTCCCACTGTTCATACTGAGACATGGTGAGCACTATATAACTATGGAAGGAGAACACACGCTGAGAAATAGGTGAGGTGAGAGCTTTGCCATTCCTAAATCCGTGGCCAGTTACTGAAAAAAGGGAAATAACCGTCCAGAGGAGTTGCAGAACTCTCCAAAAGGTCCATGTGCTGCTGGTGAGAAACTGCATGTGAACCCAGCTCCGGGGGTGAACAGCTCTCAGAGTACTGGAGAGAGGAAAATTTCCAGTCCTAGAGGGAGGAAAACTGCCGTCTTCCCTTGCTCTGAAGGGTTCTGTAGCATTACTGTCCTTCCCGTGGCTTCCTTCCCCTAACTGAACAGCTGCCATGACTATCCCACACACGTGACACTGGGCATTAAGTCTGTGTTTGAGCAGCAATCTGTGACCTCCAATGCCCATCTCTCAGCCTTGTGTGCAAATCACAACAGCAATTTTTCATTCGGGTGGAGGAGACCAAGGAGCATCCTAGGGACACCCTAATCCTTGAGTATCAGTGTGTGTTAGCCATGACTATCACCCCTTCAGAGTCCTCCTTTCTGGTTAAATGAGCATGCTGCTCCAGCACCTAGTTCTGCTTTAGCCACATATGGAGGAAATGTTGTGTTTTGTGTCAGGTGGGAGTTCATCAGTCCTCCTGCTGTGTCTCCTGCTCTCCATCGTGGTTTGCCAACCCTTTTTCCGTGAGGCTTTGCCCTCCAAGGAAGCCTGAACTGTGCAGTGCTGGAGTTGCTTACTGCTGTCTGCCCTCTGAGCCTCTGCTTTACACACTTCATGTGTCAGTTAACTTATCACCTCCAGTTTTCAGAACTGTTGCAACTGCTCTACTATTTGCACTGCCTTTTGGTCTTAAAAGTGGCCATTTAAGACCAGGCCTGTCCTCCTTGAAAAGCAGCCAGAGTCCAGCTGGCTGCCAGCATTCCCCAAATCTGCTGCTTATTCTTCCACCCAGACCTCATTTTTATTTCTCTTCCGTTTTAAAACTTTGTAAAACTTAAAAATAGCTCCCTGCAAGTTCAGAGAAAATGCTCAAGCCAAAAAAAAAAAAATATTGCAACAACGAATCAGATAAGATGAAAACAGAAAGGGAAAGGGGGGAGGGCATGCCACAAATTATATCACTGTCAAAATGGAAATGCTTAAAGAATGCATATTGAGAAACAACAGGAATTAAGAGGCCACAGCTGTGTGATGAGAAGTGATAAGAAACTGCTATCCTTTAATAAGGAGTCCTAGGACACATGCTTTAAATGCCCCTTTTCCCCAGGCCCCCCAATCTCCAAACAAACAGTACCTGCAAAAAAACCACAAACAAACAAAACAAATACACACCAAAAAAATCAACAAAATAAAACAAAACAAGACCCCCAAAAAGAAAAAAAAAAAAAAAAAAAAAGAAAAACACCCCACATCATCATAATGAAAAAGAAACCCTTCATTTACCCTTGTTTGGGATTAAACAAGAGTTGAGGTGAATCAATGAGCAAATAAAGTACATATGGTAAAGGCTTTTAAGACCATCAATGGGAAAAGCAGGAAGAAAAGAGGAGGGGAGAGGGTGGTGGTGGCAAATAACAGTATAAACTCTGCAATTGTTACTAGTCTGTCAACAAACATACTTTAGGGATTTTCTTGTTAAGCCAGAGGGATATATAGTGGCGGTAGAGGATTTCAACCTTTCACGTTTATTTAAAGCTGTCCACACACTTTGATTAAAAACACACACAAACTTTCATGTTGGAGGAATCTTAGGTAAATATCTGTTTTAGCAGCCATTTGTTTACTTCATTTTTTTCCTCAGTTTTTTTGTTTGGTTTGGTTTTGGTTTTTTGGTGGGTTTTTCTTTTTTTGTCCGCTGTGCAAACTTTTCACATAAAAGACACAGAAAAGCACTTTCACTCCTGCAGGGTCTTAAAAACACCATCCTTCTGGCTATTTATTTATTTTAAGCACTGTTCGGGGGACCTGAGCACTTTGCAGAGCAGTTTAAGTGCAAATACATCTCAACTCTACAGGATGTTCCTTCAATTGTACCTTGGTCTGATCTCCTCTGGATTGTCTATGATGCTGCCAGCTTTAACTGTGAGTTGAGAAATAGTTCATGGCCTAATTAACAGCCCAGCTTCTGGGCTCTTGGGACTGTGTGCTATTTAGTTTCCCTTTAGAGAAAGGATGCCTGCACACATACGGGGAAAAGCCTGGAAGTGCCACGTGCATGCACCCAAGAGCCTGGAAAGTCAGAACGTAAGTTCAAAAGCATCTCAAATTTTTTTATAATATTTCAAATAACACCACTGAAGACTTGTGAAATGCCAGGGTTGGCAGGAATAAGATTGCATAACACCCTAGAGGTTTAAGTGTTGATTGAAATCAAACAATTAACAATAAGAAACAATAATAAAAATTAAAAACAGTAGTAAAGAAATATTTGGCAAGACATTGAAACTGTAAACATACTACTCTGAATTTTTCATTTTTAAATTAAAATTTCTTGAATTACTCCAAATACTGTAAGAAAAGGAAACTAGAGGTGTGAAAGAATGAAGCTCTTGAGTTTGGTAAGTATCTCGTTAGCACAGGATGATTTTCAGAGGCAACCAGGTCTGTCTGTGACAGTAACAAAGCGCATTGCACTGGAAAACTAAGCCTTGTAGCTAGGGCTATGGGCACAGGCTCTGGTACCAGTGTTAGCCACTTGTTACAAACAAACAAACAAACGTCTTTTGGTGGAAGTTAACTTCCTTTCCCAGTCATACAAGCTGTGCTCAGGTTATGTAGGCAAATATTTATCATTTGATAAGGGGTTATGATCTGCTGACCTTGGTATTAGTCTTGACTGCCAGTAAAGCAGAGTTCTTAAAAGCTGTTGTTATAAGCAGGGAGCCAAACTAGTCAAAAGTTTCCTGTGTAATTTATGTCAGGTTGCTCTGAGGTTGTTTTGTGTTGTTTTTTAGGGTTTTTTGTTTGGTTTTTTTGTGGTTTTTTTTTGTTTGTTTTGTTTTGTTTTGTTTTGAACTTTATGTTCTCCAGAGAGCCATGGTCTGGTGGCAGGAACTGGTGGCAGGAACTACAGATCAGCTGACAAAATCTACTCATCAGCTGCAGCTTCAGATGTCCCTGCGCTGAGTGCCTGGGAAGGTGATGGGGAAGCGTGGTGAAAAGGGTGCCCAGCAATTTTCTCACCCTGTGGACAGGACAAAGGGGATGAGGAGAGCAAAAGATCTGACTTTGAATGAACAGACAACCAGACAAGCAATCATGATGCTTGTCATGATTGTTTGATCCTAGTCTGCATCCGTTACTATGCCCCTGAATTTGGGACTTTAGATTTATCCTAACGACACTGGTGTACCTACTGTAGGTCAGAGTTGGCAAACTCCTGCACAGGATCAAGCCATTAAACACTGGCTGCAGAATGCTCTTGGGGTGGGAGTGTGCCATGTTTTAATGTGTATGTGTCCTATGTGCCTCTGTGACCTAAAACACACACAAAAGCAATCAAGCAAAAAAAAAAAAAAAAAAAAAGGGAACATATGAGACCCAAGTTTTGAATAAAGACAGTTGTTCTGCTGCGTTCTGGAAGTCACTTTCCTCATTACTCACAAGTACAGCACGCTCAGAAACATTTCTTAACCTCAGAAGTTTCGTATATTCACTCTAGGAATGCAGTCATCGTCTTCCTGGGTACACGCTTCCAGTTTTCCAGGAAGAAAACCAATAGGAAATGGAGCAAGTGATCGTATCTGATAAACCCAAAAGCCGCTGTAATGAACAATGCTGGGGTGTCAAAACTCTTCAGTTCCTGCCAAAAGATGGCCAGGGCGAAGCGAAATGGAGCTCTACCAGCAAGGAGCTGAGCATTTGTCCTTCATGTAGCACAGCTCACTCATGACTAAACTTACACATGTGAGTGAACCCAGAAAAGTAATTTTTTTTTCTTTTTAAAGATTTGCTTTGTCCACCTCTTCATTTTCTGCTCTACATAGCCTGGAGGGCATGGTGTGCTGTGTCCAAACTGCATCTAACACTTTAACCACAACAAGCTGTTAAAAATAAAAATAAGCTCAGATGCCTATGTTTGCTCACACTAGATGTATGCATGCCAAGATTTTTTTAAAGTGAGTAATACTTTGGAGAACTTTTGGTTTCCAGTTTTTTTTTAATGTGTGCCACCTCTCTCTAATCCCCTTCCCAAACTTTGGGGTATTCATTCCTTAGATCTCTTAGAAGATCATATCTCCCAGCACTTGGGATTTAACATAGTCCACTGGTGTCCAGATCTGTAGCACCTTTTCCTCAATATATACAGACTGCTGGTGAGGGTCTTTAAAAGTGTCAGTGCCACAAAATACTAGAATTGGGATAAAGACAGAAGTGAAAGAATTAGATACATTTTTCTGGGCATGAAGAGCCATACAGAAGGTCTTGGAGAGGGTGGATGCGAGGACATATGCAGAGAGTGCAGCAGATGCCAAGATCTTTTTCTCCTGAGGGAATACTGCCTGCACCAAAGGATTTTGCCAGACTGGTATGTGAAGTGCTGGTGCCTGGGACATGTGCCTTCCTCTGCCTACCTCTTTCTCAACACCAGGAACTATTAGTGATCTTGAAATTATGACAGTGAGGTCCAACTTTATCCCTGCAAACACAGGGGTCTAGCTCATCCTGTGCAAGCACTCTGTCCGAACCAAATTTCTGATCTGGATGGTGTTAATTCGTGTTGAGATTCAACAGGTGGAGAAAATGAATGAAAGTGCTCATAAGAGCAGTAGAAGGGGATGTGAAAGATGTCTATCAAAGACAAGCATTTTATCCCTCAGCATCTTCTTCAAATGTTAACTGTATGTTCCCTTAACTTCTTGAGTTTTATTTGTTTGAAAATGACACTGTACTTCTGGATGCCTGGCTGGCTCCTCACTGCTTGGAGGGTGAGTAGATTTTGCCTACCCAAGCAAAGTATTTCCCTTGTTCTGAGGCCAGGAGATCTTCCTTTGTGAGACAGAAACAGCAAACTAAACTGGACCAAGAGCAGACTGCTTAGTTCAGGACACTAAACATTTCAAGGAATTTACCTGCTCTAGAGCCCAGCCATATCTTGGGAAGGGGGTAAACTCTTTCTCATGACTGTAGTCATGGGGAAGGAGGGGGTGAACTAGAGCAAGAGCATGCTAGGGCTTTTCATCTGCTCCTGCAGGGGCTGGTTTCATGTCGCCCCCCACTGTTCCGGGAGTCTATACACCCACAGCCCGGACTCCTGCCAGCAAAACACCAACCCGTTGAAGGATTTCAACTGTGTCGCTCATCTTCCTCTTCCAACACCTGCTGGATGCTCCCTCCATCCCTCTCATGAGCATATCACATCTTGACTGCTAAGTCCTCCAAGACCTCTCCATACTGATAAAATCAAACCTGAATTTAAGGCACACTTTGCAGAATCACATTGTTGGCAGCCCTGTTGCATGGACCTGCCTTGGCACAGGCCAGCACTCATGCAAGTTAAAGGATCAGGGAATTAGGAGAGAAAGGACCCTGAATTAATGGCTGCTTCCCAGAACTTTCCTACTTAGCTGGCAGGGGCAGTGACTGCCCTATGTTGCTGCTCTGTTCCTCTCTGTGGGTTCAGCACATCCATTGTGTGGCTCATGCCACTCCCTGCTTCAAGGGGGCAGCTGGGCTGCTGTGGGAAGTGCCCAGAGCAATGTCCCAGGTCTCAGACAGGCCCTCCTGATTTCCCCCCTGGCTCCTTTGTTGGCTTTGCACGGCGGCAGGCGGCCGCGCGTGCTGCGTGACTTTCTACATGCCAGGGGATACTTCAGATGACATGATGGACATTCCTCCTTTGAACCCAGCCCAAGCCCATGCCAGAAAGGCCCATGATAGATTCCCCGTGCCATCCTGCAAAACAGGCTGAATTATAGCACCTTTTAACCACAGCCCAGGGTAAACAATACAGCCTGTACCACGGCTCATAAACAGTCCTCATTATTACAAAGGGCATTTCAAACGCGGTGTGCTACGGCTTGACCTTAAAAGCTATAGACAATCTAGCGGAGCACAGACGGTTTCATAAAGTACAATCACTTCCTGCAATTCTTGGGGCAGTGCAGCCGGAGCCGTGCAAATCCTGTTTTCCCTGCATTGTTTCCTGCATGTGAATATCATCAGTCTAATGGTGCTCGTAACCATGGCACTCGTTAAACAGGAGCAGGGAGACTTGTGATAAAGCCATCCAGGACTCCAAGGATTTGCATGGGGCCAGCAACCTTGGCTGGACAAGGCAGAGTTGCCAGCATTCACTTCAGAAGATCAAACAAGCAAAATATGCAAAAGAGAAGTGCTTTAAGAACAACTACTGGATAAAATTGCAGTCAGACCCAGGTTTAAGTCAGCCAGGATGGTGGGAGCACTGTGGTCCCCTCCCTGCCCAGTGGGAGCACTGGCTGTCTTTGGAGAAAGCCTTTGCTCCTGCCTGAGGGTCCACATGGCTGCAAGAACATAGAGATACTCACAACAACATCTGCACAAGGCAAGAGCAGATCTGTGGGAGGTGCAGAGGTCAGGGAGGATCACACCTCCTTCACCTTCGTCACCTCTCCGTTTCCCTGCATATAGGAAAAAAAAAAGCATTGGACAGAAGTGCTACTGCAAAAGATGTAATTGAAGGTAGATGCTTGGCAGTATAATCAGTTTATGCTCTGGGTGAGATTATTAATGACTCTCTGATTTATTTAATATCTGTGGAGGGGTTTCGTGTTTCCAGACAACACCAAGACAGTACCTGCCTGGTGTGTCCAGGACTGCCAAACATTTCAAACATTACGTTTTTACAGAGAAGTCCTTGTAAGTGGGTGCACACAATTACACATTTGAGAAACAAAAAGCTACTGGTCTGCTCAGCAGGCATCTGGCCATCGTCAGACGCCTCAGTGCTCTGCAGTCTTTGCCACATTTGGGAACTAAAGCATCAGCAGTACCCTGCTCCATACTTGAAGGTACCTGATCAACAAGATGTTGGAGGTGTAATTGCCCCATGAAAGGTTTAATTTACAGACTCCTGCATCCCATAATGAAACCAAGAGCGCCGAGCCCTGACCTCGCTGTAAAAGGCGGCACCCGCAGAGACAGAACCAGGCAGAGGTTACCGCAAATCTCAAGGCAAGTAAAGGCTTGATGATGGGGAAATTTTAGATGAGTAATTAATCAAAGAGAGCTGGACATAGTTCATTGTGTTCTTTAAATACTATAGAAAAAAGCCTGTTTCCAAGTAAGGAGGGTGCTTGTCTGGGACAGCAGTGCATACTTTAGTCCTGGTGCTGCTGAACAGGCAGGAATTGAACTCAAGCTAAGGCAAGGGGGATGATGATGGTCACAAAATGCTTACATTCTTGAAATGAGTAAAAACCACAAAATGGACACCTGTAGAAATGGTAAGTCAGGTCTCACAGGAAGAAATTCTGGGGGACAGTATTCAAGCCTACATTTGGACAGCCACAAAGCAGTCTGAGTTGCAGAGGAGAAGAGCAGGTAGAGCTGAAGAGAATGGGAGAGCACCAGCATCCTGTGGATTACCACAAGGAACAATGCTTATCAAGGAAGTTAATGTAGAAGTGGAAGCACAGACATGCTGATGAATGGATATAGAGGAATAGCACAAGCATGTAAATACAAAATGAACAGCAACTAGCAAGTGGTATGAAAGACTCCCAGATACCCAGAAGCAACTAGACAACAGAGGAAAACCCATCACTTATTGGATAAAGAGGAGAAATAATGGCTGAAAGAAAGAAGGCTGTTCAAATCTTTGTTAAAAATTTAACTGTGAAATTGATTTGGCAGATGATAAAAGCCAAAGCAAATTAAAAAAAAAATTGAAGAAAAAAAAAAAAAAAGAA
>WAAE01001584.1:423367-502595 GCA_013400495.1 Nicator chloris | reverse complement strand
AAAAAAGAAAAAGGAATTGCCCAAACAAGTTTTAGGAAGATAATGTTTTCAAGTCTAAGAGGCCTGATGAAACTCACACTAGTGTAATTAAGGAACTCATCAGAGCAGACTGACCTATTAGTGATTATCTGCAAGGGTTGTAGGTTTAAAGGGGATGTCCCAGAGGGTTGGAAGATGGCAGAGAGAGGACTTGTCTTTATAGAAAGGAAAAAGGAGGAGCCAGGGAATTCAAAACTAATCTGCCTAACTTTGATAAATGGAAAGATAATAGAATGAATAATTAAATAACTGAGTTATAACCCCAAGAGAACAATATGTTGACAAATATCAGCCAGTGCAGAGTTTTTGAATATTTTTTTATTTTTAATAACATGGCATGTCAGACCAATTTACTTGGTAAGTAGCCCAGTAATTAAAAAAGAGGCAGGATGCCATTTTCCAACACAATGTCCTGAGAAGTAAAAGAGGAAAATATGGTCTTGGTAAAATCACATTCACTTGAACATGCTACTGCTTCAAAAACTGCACTTGGAGACCAGGTGTCAATCATTCACTATCAGGCCAGGATTACATTTAAGGAAGTCCTTCCTGCATTTCTCCTAGTCTCTTCTCTCTTCACTTTATTCCTCAGAGGCTGGGACTGACAGTAAGCTCAGCTCTTACAGCACTAGCAGTAAAGCTAGAGGATGATCCAAACTGAGGAGGGAGCTCAAATCTCCAGCTTGACATTCAGCAAAGGTAAAGTATTTTTGAATGCCAAGTAAAGTAGACCAAATAAACAAAGAAATGGCAGCACACCAAGAAGAGATTTTGGGAATACAGAGGACCAGAAGCTCAACGTGTACATAGAAAAGAAGATGAATCTTTTCTTCAAGGTGTATCAGTAAGAGGGCTGGGTGTGAAACACCAGGAAATTGGCTTGCTCTGTGTGAATAAAAAATAAAAAGGAGAAAAATTAAAGACACTGTTAGGACATCAGCTTGGCCCCCTGCTTGAAATGAGATCAATTCCCCAGTGAGCTCAGAAGGGAGCATTGGTGATGCTCTGTGATGTGAAAAACACATTATCCAAGCAAAGGTTGGAGAAACCATCTTTGCTCAGTACAGAAGTGGGATTGGGGGAGAACAAGAGAGATGCTGTCAGTCTGGCAGCATGCAAGAAGGGTGTTACAGGAAGAAAAGAGCTCAGTTGTTCTCCATGTTGAGGAGAGTTTTGTTTATTTTACACAAAGATATTTTGAGCTAGTAGCCTGGTGGAAAAAGGAAAAAAAAAAAAAAGGATGAAAACCAAAACCCAACCCCCAAAAATAAAACTCAAAACTTTCTCATTTGAAGGATAGTTAGAACAAGGTACCAGAGGAGGCTGTACAAACCCTATCATTGGAGGACTGTTAGGGAAACAGCTGTCAGGGCTGCTGTAGATCATCTCTTGAGGTCCTTTCCAGTTCTCCTTTTGTATGATCTTGCAGAGTAATTAAGCCTCTGTTTAACATTATGCACATAAGTGACTTGCAAAATAGGCAGTGCTCCAACCTGAGCACATGTTTAATTGCTTTGCTGGTCTGAGGCCCAAAGTATTTCTGGAAGGTGTTAATTTATTCCAAAAACTCTTGCTAACAACTATTCCCCTATGCACACTGACACCTGCAAAAAAATAAAAGCAGTATTATTCTGTTTCCAAGCTGCTGCATTCCTTTCAAACCATCCTGCCCTCCTCTGATAATACTAAGAAAATAAAAGATTCTCTGTTTGCAGCCTTATTTACCGGGCAAAATTATTTCCTCATGTGCTGTAGTTACAAGAGAAAAATGAAGTCACTGAAACAATGCGATGAATTATATCAGTAAAGCAATAGGGATGCCAAATATGCACATGAATGTATTTACAATTCACTCAGAACCATATATAATACATACAGACATCACACACACTAGCAGACTCCCCTGGGCCTTGAATGGAAAATCTCGTCTTACAGCAGCAGGGCCACTACGTTTAGTTCTAGTGTACATCTATGTTTAACCTCACTGTGCCTTGACTGGCACATGGTGCCTCCACTGCCACACACAGGAAAACAGTTCATAAAGCACAGTTAAAAGATCTTTGGGGAGCTGAGACATACTGAGATTTAATTGACTTTCCCAAAGCTAGGTAACCTCTTCCCAGGCCTATAGGGCCAAACCCCAGCACACAGCTGATGACTGCATGGGGAGGCTGGGGATGCCAAGTGCAGCTCAAACACCAACAAATGCTCATTCTTCTGTTGGTGGGGGTTTGTGTGTGTGCAATAAATTGTTGTTCAGGAGAATCAAAGTATCAGTCATGATTCTGGTCTTCCCAGTCTGTGTGAGGTGTGCAAGCACACAACAAAGGAAGGAGCTCTGCCTAAAGCTTTCCAAGCTGAGTGCTAGATGAAATACCAGGGTCAGATGAAAGGAAGGCAGGGAGGAACAAAAGGAAGCTGTAATCCTGGTTGCACTTTTATATGAGAATTGCTGTTGCTTACAGAGCTGAATTTTAGCTCTTAAGAGGCGGCTTGTGGAACGGGATGAGAAATGGCCATCCTCACCTAAAGATTTTGATGGTAAAGGGAATTGCCAGGAGAAGCTCCCATAGCCAGAAAGTCAATCAATTGGGTGTTCATATTGCAGGCAAGAAGCCTTGTTTCAACCCTTCACTGCAAACCTGGCAGTGAAGGGACTTAGATCTGGTGCTACAACAGACCACGAGATTCAACTGGATCTGGCAGGGCTTGGACATTCCAGAACACCCCAACAATCGTGGTGGAGGTGATAGACTGGGGGGAGAGTTTCAGTTCAGCCACACTCACTGCTGCTAAGTTTCTTCCAGACCCAGATCTTTCAGAGGCTCCTGCCCTGCGTTACTTTAGCCACCAGAGATGATGGTGGATGCCAACAGCCCCTCGCTGGGCTAAGTCCTCTCCTTGGTTCTCCCCCTTTCACTGGGAATTTGGGAAAAGGGAAGGGAAAGATTTATTGCAAAGAGGGTCCCTTTCCAATTGCCAGCTGGCTCCTGTGAAAAACTTGATGGCCATGAGTGGGAGACTCTTCACTTTATTTCCTTGATAGAACCAAAAATGACTAATTTTCTTGAGAACATTTTAACAGCACCACTAAAATACTGTGTTTGAGTTCAATTTCTAAGAAACTTTAAACTGAATTTAAAAGATTTTTTTCTGGCTTCTTGCTGATATGATGAAATAGAAGGGTTTTTTTAGCAGTTGCCCTTTCACTGTGAACTTTCAGATATGCAGCTTCACTAATGAGATTTCTCTTTGCGAAGCTGTAGTGTTTTAATTCTGATAAAATGAAAATCCCATCATTAATTTTAAATCTGTGGAGCATATGAATGACTGTTTTCCTAAAAATACACATTTCTGTCAAGTCATTCATTTTTTATTTTGAGATACTTATGTTTTCCAGCTTTCCTGCTGACACATAAGTTGGTATTTTCCCAGCAGCTGCCCTCTGAACAAAATTTCTCATGCACCATTCCGTCAGGGAGTTTCAGTTCATAAGGTCTACTACTTTGTTTCATGGATGAAAATTCCAATAATATACGATTAAATCTCTGGCACGTATTAGTTATTATTTCCTTATCAGCAATATTTACTATTTATTCTAGAGCAAATTCACTCCCACAGCACCCAGACTACAATACACGAACCCACTGAAGGTTGTCTTGTAGACCACTTGCTAACTTTGACCCTCAAAAGGCCCACCAAAACCTTGGGAAAACCTTAAAATTACCTCCCTGATGAACCCTGATTGTCCATGAGTTTTCCAGAAAAGGTCATTTGCTTGAAGCTCATTATTTATCCACTGCAGAATTAGGAGAAATTTAACGTTCACAGGCACAACACTGCTTACAGGGAAGCTGAACACCAAAATATTCTTATACTTTTGAAATTCAGATTAATTTTTCTGCTACTGGAAGAAAAAAGGCAATTTCAAGAGCACCAGATCTGCTGTGATTCTTTGCGTGGTGGAGAACAGTCAAAAAGAATGTTATAAATGGAGATGGCAAGGGAGATTAAGAAAAGGAGGGGGTGTTTTCTTGGAAAAGGCAGTAGATTAAAACCAAGGCTTTCCTTAGGGACCTATTGTTTTTTGCTTGCTTTTGATGAAGAACACAGAAAGCATTTTTTTTCCTTGGGTGCAGTAAAGAGTCTCTAGTCTAGGGAGGCACACCCTAGGATGGTGAGTGGGCTGGTGGAAGGAGTGCTCTTCCTTTTCCAGATTAACGACCACTTCCCAAGTGAAGTCTGAACTGTTGGTTATTGTGCAGTGTGTACTTTTGGGTTTTTTCCCTTTCTTCCTCCACATTATTATTTTTATTTTATTTTTGGTGAAAGCAATTGAGTCTTGGTTTTATTGCCCTTTGACACAAGTGTCAACACCTTGAAATATTTCACCAAATGGAATTCTTGCTGCCCGCCCAGCCCTATCATCAACACCCCGAGGTTTCCTCAGACACCTATCTCACCAGAAAGTCTGGAAATCCTTAGGCTAAGTGATGAGCTAAGATACATGGGTTCACAGAGGAAAGTTGGCACATAGAGCCTCAAACCCCAGTTTTGTGGGGAAGCTGTGAGTGCCTGGTGAATCCATGGTCCTAGAGGTCTTGTCCTGGGTGGCTCCCTGGGAATTCAGGAACTGTTTAAGCAAACACCAACCCTGCACCACAGAGCTTATGGGAGATGTAAGTGAGTGAGTGTGGTAAGTGAGGGGCAGCAAGGGCAGGGAAATCCTGCAGTTATGCACTCATAGAATCCTTTGGTTGGGGAAAACCTCTAGGATCATTGAGTCCAACCACGGCACTGCCAAGTCCACCACTAAACCATGTCCCCAGTGCCAGATCTACATCCCCTTTATGCACATCCAGGAATGGTGACTCCCTTGCTTCCTTGGGCAGTTTGTTCCAATGTTGGACTATCCTTTCCATGAAGAAATTTTTCCTAATATTGAGCCTAAGCCTCCCCAAGTGCAACTTGAAGCCATTCCTGGCACTTTCACTTGTTACCTGGGAGAAGAGACCAACCCCCACCTGGCTACAGCCTCCTTTCAGGCTGTTGTAGAGAATGATAAGGTCCCCTCTGAGCCTCCTTTTCTTCATGCTAAACACCCCCAGCTCCCCCAGTCAGTCCTCATAGGACTTGTGCTCCAGACCTTTGCCCAGCTTTATTGCCCTTCTCTGAAGCTGCTCCAGCACCTCAATGTCTTTCTTGTAGTGAGGGGTCCAAAACTGAACACAGCATTTGAGGCGTGGCCTCACCAGTGCTGAGTACTGGTGAGGAGGATGGTCACTATCCTGGTCCTGCTGGCCACCCTGGTCCTGATACAGGCCAGGATGCCATTGGCCTGCTTGGCCACCTGGGCACATCCTGGCTCCTGTTCAGCCACTGTCAACCCGCACATCCAAGTCCTTTTCATCCTGGCAGCTTTCCAGACACTCTGCCCAAGACTCGAGTGC
Source organism: Nicator chloris (assembly GCA_013400495.1). NCBI lineage: Eukaryota > Metazoa > Chordata > Aves > Passeriformes > Pycnonotidae > Nicator > Nicator chloris. Next base: position 497,106 of record WAAE01001584.1, on the reverse strand, counting down.
AGGAGGTTGTTGTGACCTTACTGACCCTCACACCATTGGCCTTAGCCCGTCAATCCAGCCTGCCCAGATCCTTCCATAGAGCCTTCCTGGCCTCCAGCAGATCAACACTCCTGCCTGACTTGGTGTCATCTGCGAACTGACTGAGGGTGCCCTTGATCCCCTCATCCAGACCATTGTTAAACGTATTAAACAGGGCTGGGCCCCACACTGAGTCTTGGGGGATGCCACTTGTGACCAGCCACCAGCTGGATGGAACTCCATTCACCACCAGCCTCTGGGCCCAGCCATCCAGCCAGTTTTATACCCAGCGAGCAGTACACCCATCTAAGCCCTGAACATCCAGAGTCTCCAGGAGAATGTTGTGGGAAACTTTGTCAGAGAATAAATTCCAGGTAGAAAAATTCCACAGCTCTTCACTCATCTGCTAAGGTCTATGGTTGTTCTCCAGCAAAAGCTATGATGAGCTGCAACCACCTGTTTGCAGATCCAGCCTTTCTGCCTTGCCTCCAGGACATTTTTAGGGGAAGAGCACAGTTATCTACATACACAATTCTTCATCAAAAGCTGCATCTATTCAACTTTTTGGGTTCTCAATGCCTGAATGGAAGCCCTCACCTCTGCCCCTTGCTGTGATGATGGGCTTTCATTCCTGGTCTTGGGATGCAGCCCCATCCAGCGAGGCTGATGGACACCCAGGGACACATGCACTCTCCTCTGAAGGATTTCTTTTATTGTTCTTCTCCCCTTTTTTTCCCCTTGTTTTGTTATTCTTACCACATAAAGGAGAAGTCCTTCAGAGAGAGCCTGCCGGAAGAGCCAAGACACATTCAAATGCTCTCTTTTCATTGTTCCCAGAAGATTAATGACACGTAGGCCAATGTTCCTGTAGCCCTGTTCCCGTAGCCTGCATGCCAAGGGGGAACAAATGAAAGCATGTAACTGGAATTTCCACTCAGCTTGTCTCAACAGCACACGAAAAGCTAGGACAAATCAAATTACAGCTACAGAATACAACAAAGAAGTTGCCCTCTCAAAATAAACAAACAAGAAAATGAATAGGAGAGTGGCCCCAATTTAATTGGTGAAGTCAGGCAATGATAGCTGTTTCACATCTGGGCTGTACTTTCATTTGGCTGGAGGCTACATTGTCATGCCTATGTTAAACTCCAGCCACCATCCAGTGAGGATCTGGTGGACTTTGAATGTTTTTCAAGCTGGGCAGCCTGCTGCTGCCTTCCCATGGCCAGCTCCCCATGGCTGCTTGCTGCTTCCATAACCCAGTCACACGAGGCCCCTACTGCCCCATCCCTGCTAAGAGCAGGTGTCCCTTGTGTTTGTCCCAAGTTCCAGCGCAGTGGCCAAAGCTGGCTGGCAGACAAACTGCTGTGTGGAGGCCTCTCAGTCAGAGCCATGGGTGTCCCCCCAGGCAAGGTAGCTTCTTCATTCCAGGCTGCCAGCCAGCACAGGAGAAAGGCAGTCACTCACTTTGCAGGGTGTCAGCAGGTTGCATGCCTCAAAAGCAAGTGTTAAATAAATGCGTAGGTCTGAGGTCAATTTTTTGTTGCCTGACTCTTTCCTCCCAAAGCTCTCACTATGGTTTGTTATGTTGTTGGTTTGGGGAGTTTGGAAAAAGGGGGATCAACAGAGACATCAAGTAAAACCAGAAGAGTAAGATGAAACTCCAAAGAACCTGGGGAATGAAGGAAGGCAGTCCCTGGAGAGAACCACAGAGCCTGACCACCCTTGTCAATGCAGCTGTGCTGGTGCCAAAGCAGATCCCCTCCTCATCAGTTGCTGAGAGGGCCCCACTAAGCCCCTGCTCCCTCCGCTGACACAGGTGAGCTGGAGTCAGAAATGAAAAAGCATATTTCTGCCTGGAGCTGGCAGATACTTATCACTTTGCTCCTAAAAGGATAAAATTTTGAATGCTATTTCCTCATGCTTTCTGACTAGCCCAACTCATCTTTTTCCTGGTATGCAATTCAGCCTCCAGTTGGGAAACAACAAAAACAACCCCAAAACCACCAAAAACAAACTCCACCAGAGCTGAGTTCTGCTTGTGCCAAGGAGACTCAGGTAGTCCCCCATATGAAAAGCAGCTGCTTGCACCTAAGGTGTGGCCCAGAAATCCCTCCTACGTACTATTCCTAGGCTTTGCAACCTGACCTGATGCACCAGGAGCCGAGAGTTTAGCTCATTTCTACATTAAGTAACACTTACTAGATACGGTGAGTGAAACACACCAATCTTGGGCACAGGTAATAATTCTCCCTTCGCTCCCCACCCAAATCCAGCCAACCAGCCAGAGGTTCAGCATGCAGGAAGATGTGTGGATCCCCAGTTCCAAAAAATATCACTCCTCACCCTATTTTTACAGTAGTACAAGAGTTATAAGTAAATCTAGTAACAAATCATCACTTTGTCTGTACTCCGGTCTATTTTTTCAATTATTTTTTTTCTTCCTTTAAACATAATTTTTCACACTTGCCATTTACAACAAGACTCTGCACTACTAGCTTTCTTTTAAATCAAATGTACATTAGTCATACCTGTGATACAACTTTCTTTGGGTTATATTAAGAAGTAGTAGTTAAGATCTATACTGGAAAATTGCTTTACTCACACTGCATTTGCTTAGATCTTACATACAGACCCAGAGCTACAGGAAACCAGTTTAGTTGCTTCCACTGAATTTGCTCCTGGGGAAACCGGAGAAAAAATGTAAAGCAACGTCTGTTTGTTGTGGCTGAGCGACATCTGTCAAAAGCCAAATGTTTTTCAGACGTGGGTGCCCTCGGGCAAATGTTATCTCCCAGATAACAACAGCTCAATGATTGCACTGATTTTTCCAAGGCTGCAGCATTGGCAGTTGCTGCAGTCAGGCAGTGTCCAAGGCCTGGAAATATCAAACCCACTGCTTGTGTCCATTACTAAGCAGTGACGTGAGGCCCAAGTGTCAGGCAAACCGTGCTTAAAATAACAATTAGCATCACTGCCCAACTCCTACACCGACAGATCCTTTCTGGCGACCTATGTTTCCCTCCTTTCCATTGCCTGTGATAAGATCCCACGGATCAAACCATGTGGTGTTTCCCCTGTCACTGCAATTGGCAGTCCTGGCTGCCAGAGCACGCTGTCCGTACCCGGCAGCTGTGCCACATGGAACACTGCACTGGTTCAATCATTGCAGGCGCCAAGGGCTGGGTTAGTGCAGTGGTCCCTCTGCAAGGGCTGCCTGACCCTGAATTATTTTTTTTTAGAGGAGGAAGGCCCATGTGTTAAGAAAACATCCAGTCTTGCGTTACGCTAGAAGCCATCGCAGGAGCTGTTCCAAAAGAGAGCGCGGGGAATCCACGCGCACCTCTGTGTGTGTGGGGTGCACACGTGCCACACACAACAGGGAAACGCCACAGCACTTCACTGCTTTGGTACACCTGAAGTCTCAGCAGGAGGGCCAGCAAAACAGAGAGACACAGCAGCAAGCACATGGATGTTTTGAGATGTTATTGAGCTTCAGCCACTGATGATTTCTCTGTCTCTCCACCCCATGCTCCCTAAAAAAGTAGTGTTTCCAGCCCTCCGCTTTCTCATGGCTCAGGGAGCTGACCCCGCCAAGACAGGTCAGAGGGAGGACTATTCACCCTCGGGAGGCACCTAAGTCACCATGATTTCTGTGATTTATGATCTCTCTCTGCCTGCTGCAGCCAGTGCCCAGAGCAAGCGAGGAAACATCGCGCGCGTGTCCCTATCCCCAAGTGCCTTTTGTTCTCCAGAAATAGCACCAAACAACGCATTGGCAGGTTGCGGTCTGTGCAAAGATTTATTTAACTTTTTCCCCTTCTTCTTTTTCCCTTTTTTCCTCCTCAGAGGAGGTCTCCCGGCATGTTCCGGTGGTTATTGTTCTCGGGCCTTGCAAGGGCAGTGCCCCAGAGGGGCTGGGCTGGAGTCGACATGTTCCACACCCACATTCCCTGCTGGTGGGAGACAGATGTCTCCTCACGGCCTATATTTGCTCAGCTTACTGTATATTTCCATAGAAGGACAATGAGCATCTACCTAAGCATAAGAAGCCTCCCAGATGACAAACATTGTTACATGCGCACCCAAAACAAGGGATTTGCGAAATACAGAAATTCCCTTCGTGCTTCTCCTCTGAGGTTTTGCTGGGATTTTTTTTTTCCCTGCTTTAAGCAACAAAGTCATTGTGTGAGTAATATTGTCCCATGCTTTTTTTGTTGTTGTCATTCATTTGTGCTTCCTATAATTTTGTTATGAGACAAGCTTCCAGACTTCTGGAAAAGGATTTGCATACAAATTGCCTCTTCCACACGTGTAACCTCTTCCGTTTTTAAATGAAAAAGCCACAAAAGTTTTCATTTTCAGATGGAATGGAGGGCTGCTGTGACATGCTTAAGCCCATTCTAATTCTACAAGATATGAGCAGTGCTGCTGGCTCGAGGGGCCAGTAGACAACCATCTGTGTTAAAAACACAAGTTTATCTTATTACAGGCCTAGCAGGAATTCTTCACCCAGGATCATCTGGGAGCAAGGTAACAGTGTCTTTGTAGCTGCCTGGATGGTGTGAGCGTAAGAAGGGAAAAGTTTATATGCAGACCCAATCTCTTTTATTTAGCTAACAGATACAGCAGGAAAAAAAAGCAAGAAAGCTTTGGGGCACACTCTGATGCTACTTGCTTTTCTAAAGAGAGAAGTAGACAAGGTCTTCACAGGTACAGATTGAAATCTGAGAGCTGAAATGGAGAGGAATACAGCTGTAGGACCTTGCTGACTTCAGCTGAGTACCTTTGAAGGAAACCTCCTCCCTCTGGTACACATACCATTTATTATGTTGATTAGAACCAGGTTTATTTGGGCTTTTATTGTTGCTAGTATGAGTACAACTACCCAGGGAGGGAGATTTATCTCACTTTACAGGAGCTATCTCAGCATTAGGCAACTGGCATGGTCTCGTTTGTCCGGGCTCCCACTGCAGTCAGTGGAAAAGGATGAGCTCTTCTGGGGATGATTCAACCCATTTTATGACAGATATCAGAGACAAGAGGGATGAATCGCCCTATAGACAGACTTTGCTCTCTCTGCTGAGAATATAGGGACTCTGGATGACTAGACCTAGACTTAAACAGCTAAAATTAGATGAGATGAATCATACCCAAAGGTGATTTTTTAAAAAATGCTAGAAGCACAGACACTACCCACCCAGCAAAATTAGCAAGGCAGCAGTGTCTGTCAGCATAAACCCAGACCATGTCTTTGCAGTTCAGGAATTTGAAGAGTCATCTCCCAAACATCCAGCTCCTCCTACAGACTCCCCTCCCTTCCTGGGACCTATTGTACCCACAATTGCCCTATGCAGATTCAACACCCTGAAAAACCTTTGCTGACCATTCCCCATCTCCTTTGTGCCAACAAAATGGGCCCAAACCACTACAAAGAGAATGATCCTTGCTTCTTACACATTTCCAATAGGAGCCAAGGCAACTTGGAACATCAAAAAAGTAGACTCTAATATTTAACGCCATCAGTGATTAAAAGATGAGGTTTAACATTTAATAAGGAGGCTTGATTTAAACCTCTCCCATCAAATCAGGATGAGATTCCAATAACATGGTATAGTTGCACTTGTAATGACCAGCACCAAAACCTGTTGGATGTGGGGGACCTTGCAGCAATTGCCTCCACAGTATATACCTGAATGTTACACAATTACACTTCTTCCCCTTATAAGATGAGATATCAATAAAGATCTCATCCTAAGCAGTCCTTCCCACACCTACTTTTGTAGGATTACATAATAGAATTAAAAATGTGCTCAGCACCAGTATGCATTCCCAGCCCTTTCTGTATCTTGATAAACTCCCGACCTCCGTGACAGCCTGCAGGAATGAGATCCATAGCTGAATTATATCACGCAGGAGAAAATAGTCCCTATTTCAGCTTTGAACTTGCTACCTTTCAGTTTCTTCCAGGGTCCTTGGATAGCAGCTAGGGCACGTTAGGAATTTTCCAGTGAAACAAATTGGAAAAGGGCAATTCAGAGTGAAAACGTCTTCAGGAAATGGGTCTGTTTGACAAACTTCTGATAAAGCACAGGCAGGATTGGGTCCCAGAGGTGTTTCCTGCTGGGTGCACAACATAACACAGGGGAACTGAAGGCTGCAGGGATCCCTGCCCCAGGGCAGGTCATTACTGGGCTACTCACTGCTAGGAGACCAGAGGCCCTAGGAATCCTGGCTCTACTGGATGTCTTGGAGTTTAGATAGAACTGCTCAAAGGAGGTTTAAAATTTTCCTTCATATCCTGCTTCCATTCTGAAATTTTTGCGGAATTCTCGTTTTCCAGGAATTTGTAAAATTTATTTCCCTGCCCTTGGCTCTCAACCAAAGAGTGCAGCATTTCCTCCCTCATTACCCAAACCCAGCAACTTTTGACCTGGTGTCATGGCATTCAGTCCTTTTAATTTCTGATTTTAAGGAAGCATTTGTGACTTTTTCAGCTTCTTCCCTCCACAGTTGGTTTGGGATTTTTTGCTATCCTGAAAAATTTCTCCAAATCTACAGTGTCTACCTGTGAGTAAACCAAAAACTCTCAATGCCTTTATTAGGGGGACGAGGTGGATGTTTCCCATGCATGCAAATATAAGGTGGTCACCACCTGAACATTTGCACACCAATATCCACCACCCAAGGCGTGTGCAGGGAGCGTCTCGGTGCACAACAATGTGCAGTGTTTGGCAGGACTTCAAAATCTTCCTTCCTCCCTTTTAGTAGGTCTCTGGCATGTAACTGCAGCTCTCCCAAATGTTCACTGAATGCCAAGTAAGGGAAAAGTGACTCGCTGGCTTAGAAATGCAGACCCCTTTCTTTGCAAGAAGGAGAATTTCAGGATCTGTCTTCCTGTCTGGGCTGAGAGAACAGACCTGAAGGCACATTTAGGGACACTTCCTTTCAAGGTTTGTTTCAGCCAAGTATGAGCCTATCATTACAAAATTAAACAAAAAATTCCCATGCAGAACAAACAGAAAGGGCCAATAGGTCTTCTAATGGACATTTTCCTTTGATGTCCTTCTTCTGAAGCAGATTGAGATTGCATTGATGCATATTTCAGGGTAAAAAAAATAGAAAAACAATTCCCAAAGCCTGACATCATGAGCAAACCAGAAAAAGAAGCATGGCAAATTCATGCTTCTCATAACCTTCATTTTCTCATATTATTCTTTCTCATTCCACTGTAAGGAGTATAAAACAAAACAGAAGAAGGTGCAGATGTGATTTTTTAATGTGCAAATTATACTAGTGAGCCTGGAGCTGCAGCATTAGTATCACATGCTGAGGTGCACAATCCATGTTTTCACCCTGGAGATGGAGAGAGGTGAAAAGATTTGAAAGGTATGAGACAAACAAACAATGACCTTGGTCTAAGGATGATGAACCTGAGAATAACAGACTTGGGCAGTTCAAGGCAGCCTAGGCATCCAAGACAGCTCTTCCAGTTGTACTTTGAAACTTCTAAAAGCCAGGAAGGTTTGAGAGCCACAGCTTTGGCTGATAGCTCACATATTTTCCATTTCATGGAACTTTGTGCAGCCTGACCTCTGGCAAGTGGTGGGCTGGAGATGCTCCCTCACAGCCATGTCTCCATGAAACCAGGCAGAGGCATGGGAGGCTTAACTTTGTGTGCCGTCATAGCCAACCACCACTGACCAGCGCACGAGCTTTGTTTACTGCCTCCCTTCAACTATATATAGCCAGCCAGACCTGTAAAAACACAAATTGGGTCATCCACTCCAGTTGCTCACACCAAAAGGGTTGTTTCCTTACTTTATTATTCCTATTGTCTTATCCTATCTGGTCTCACACACCCATGTCATTGCCTCTGCTGCTCTGACAATCTATTCTAGGCATGCTCAAGGTTGTGATTTTTTTTCCTTCTGTCTAGCCTCATTCTTTTTCCATTTTTAATTTTAGGCTAAAATCTGTGCAGCCACTTTCTAGATAATCCAGATAACCCTCTTCCTTTCTTTCATGCAATTTCCTTTCACTTATTTATATTGTTATCATCATGTCATCACTCCCTAGCCTAACTTTTTCCAAGAGTTTTTGGCTGATACACTCTCTCTTCCAGCACACTCACGTGCTCTCCCAAGGCTTTCCAATCTGCTTTTCTACCATTACGATAGTTTTCAGCTGTCGTGCAGCATTTGGGAGGCAGAATTTTCTGCTCCCATCCAGCATGTCAATACTGAAGGCTAGTAAATGTACACACTCTGTTAGCATTATGTTAGTCTTTTGGGCCTTTAAAGAATTCCTTTGCCCTCTGCAGCTTGTTTCTCATCTCCATTGCGAGATCACAAAATGTACAGGTCAAGATTACACCTGATATTTGCACAAATCTATGAGCCTGAAGGGCCCATGGCCCTGCTTTGTGTAAGGTCTCATCTATAGGCTGTTGTCACCACAGGGCTGAAGACCCTGTCAGACTGAGTAAAGAGAGAAATACTGGATTCTGGGATCAGAAGCAGAGTATAGGCACAAGGTCCAATTTTAAATAAAACCATCATCATACAGAAGATTTTTCGAGTAGTAAAAGACAGTCAGTAGGGTTTAGATTGTTTCACATGTAGCCAAAAGTACAGTTTACATGGGCACAGTTAAAAATTCAGTGTTGCAAGAGGGACCATCACCTTTCCAGCACATTCTATTGTAGCTTAACTCTGCTTCTCACTAGCTGGTTTACTGACCTATACTAATTCCTTGCCAGACAGCTTTGCACATTTATATCTTTGTCTTTAGAGATAATGCACTGTATTTTTTAAAGGGAAAAACAGTATGTGATTCTTGCCTAAAGGCCTGTTTTAAAAATTGTTACATCCATAGTGTTTCCTTTTTCTAATCTTCAAATATATAATTCACAACTTTGCAAATAATAATTTCCCTTCTTTCCCCCACTGGGGACAACCCTAGGTGAACCTACAGAATCAAAAAGCAAGATTACCATAGCTGTCAAAAGAGAACTGAAGGAGTCAGATGAAGACCTAATTTCTGTCTCTACCACTTTTGCAGTGTTTAAGCAGACAGCCTCTGAATGCAATCTCTCTATCAGTTTATACAATGCTAAACTGTGGCTACTAATTACGTTATTAAAAAGAGTGGCTATCATAGGACTAAGTCAGAACAGCAAAATTAAAGAGACCAGGCTGCTGAGAATGTAATTAAAGAGTGCAAAATGCTGTGATTATTAGATAAATGGCAGGCTTGGGGACACTAATTACTATGGTAAAACTGCTTTTGGTTATGTTTTATATAGACAATTAATGTGATGAGCCCTGAGGCTAGGGATTGGGTGCTCTGTCACCCCTCTGGTCCCTAAGACTTCAGCAAAATTAAATAATTCCTCCATATGTATGTTTTAGTTCTTCTAGCAGCTGTGACATGTAAAGAACACAAGTCAGTAAAATGGAAACTTTAGGATATGGTTTCCAAACTCTTAGGAAGGAAAGATTTTTGTCTCGTTACAGTCAGAAGCATCTTGGAAGGGTGAGCCAGCAAACAGAACTGAAAAGCTTTAGCCCAGGGATACAAACACCAGGATAAGAAATATGAGGCTTTCCATGTAACTATTATTGCAGGAAAGTGGGTCAGAGAGTCAAGAAACCGATTAATGAATGGGGAATAGTACGCACGGCAAAAAACAAATATCAGCATTTTTCTCCCTTGAAGCTGTTGATAACTTGAAGCTGTTTCAATAATGATATGCCAAACTGATGGCAATGTTTCCTCCCACCATCCGACACTATCCTGTTGCTTTGTGTTTTGAAGGGCTGTCAGTCACATGGAAAACACGGAAGAAAGGTCAAGAAGAGAGTACAGGATACGAAGGAATGTCGTGCAATCAAGTCCTGGTTTTCAAGTGCACAGAAGCCCTACACAGGCATTTGCAGCTTGATCTTGCAAGCCTTTCCTGACAGCAGCTGCCAGTGTTTGTGCAAGCACCTGCAGGAAACCAAAAGGCTGATGTGCATCACTGGTGTTCCTGAAGACAGGAGCACAGCAGCGTCCATAAGTGATCCCAGTGCAGTACATGACCAAGAGCTAATGCCTTGGTCCCCACTTTTGAAATCTAGATACAGTGAAGAAACTTTTTACCATATGATCCTCTCTCTCTTCCCTCCCTCCCCCCTCCCCCCCTTTATTTTCCTTTGTTTGTGTGTTTGGGGTTTTGTTTGTTTGTTGGTTTTAAGCTGTTTTGTAAGCTGACAGCCACTTGCCCAGAGAATGATGAGAGTGAACATTCTTGTGTTACCTGATGGTTGTTGAAGAGGGAAAGAGCAACAAAACCTCTAGGGAAGCTGGAGTTCATGTTTTAAGTCCAGTTTTCAGCCCAGGATGAAAAATACTGTGTTGTACTGAGCTCTCACCCACAGCAGGGCAGAAAATCTTTGTATGCCACAGAAATACTGACAGGCATCTTAGAGCCATAGGAAAGGGTCAAATTCAGAATCCTTAAATATCAGTATGGTGCATGTTCTTTGAATCAGCCCAGGTTCACGACCACACCCCCAGTTCTCAGTGCTTAAAGCCCAGAGAACAGTGCTCCACACAAATGGAGAACAGTGCTCATGTGAAACTGTGGCAGAACACTACTATTCCTGGGGGAGAACAAACCAAAACCCAACAGAGAGCACCAGCCCAACTGCTCTTTCTTGCTGAAAACTACTGGTTTTGCTACAAAGCAAGCTTTCTCTGGGTTTGGTCTTGACATCTGTGCAGATTACAGAAAGACAGTCCCTGAAGCCACATGTCAAGACACAGTTTCCTCACATCACTTACATGACACTTTTCCTCAGGTCAGAGTAAAGATACAAGAGACATTCTCTCGAGCCAGAACACTTCTTGGCCAGCATATTTAGTCTGGGCTGCGCATCCAAGGATCCTGAATGTTTTGTCCCTTAGGTAGCAATCTGCTGCTAACATGCTATTTTGAGAGAGCCCAGGCCAAGAGGAGAGCAAAGCATCCAGGAATAATGAAAGCCCCTGGATGAGTCTAGCAATTTATATTAATTTTACTGTTGTCATCAGCTAGATAAAAGAATGGAAGTGACCAGGTGGGTTTCCAAAATTCAGGGAAAGCCACAATCAAAGGGCCACATTCTGCAGCAGCTCTGGCTCCTTTGAAGACAGGAGATTAGGACTGAGCCTCTTAAAGTTCGTAGCTACTAAACTGTTAAGGGTCAGTGAGGAGAGTAGCTCTGTAAGTAATGTGGACTACTTAACAGACTAAAGCTGTCCAGCTGCTTTTTTTTTCTTTTGGCTAAAGGAGTCAGAACAAAAGGGCAATCTCAGAAAGGGAAGAGACCACACACACCTGGTAGATCATAGTAACTGCCGGGAAGAAACAAATTCCTTCTTAACAACTACTAGAAGTATCTCTTAGAATTTCAGAAGTGTAAAAACTAAAGGCTTAATGCAACCCACACATTTGCCTATCCTGCATTTTCTACAAACCTTCAGAACTGGCCTAGTAGTTGGCATGTTTAGTTTTCTATTTTGTCTCATATTTATATGTATGGCCCAGATACATTGCTCATATGACAAAGGGTTGGACTATTTTGAGCAACAACAACAACAACAAGTTTTTAATTTTTACTTTTTAATGGCTTGCAGATCCCTCAGTGGTAACAAGGTCCAACCCTTAACAACAACAACAACAAATCACATAAAATATGAAATCGTTAGTACATTTTAAAGCCATTGTAACTAGAAAGGATACCTTGACATTGACCTTAGATCAAATCTAAATTATTGCAAATTTTTGGCTTATTTAAATTCAAGAACTTGCTTTCTTCTGCTGTGACAATATGTCATAATGGTAAAAATTACTTTGTCTAGAGGGCAAGTAGGAAAAAATTTTCTCTGCTTGAAAATTAAGTATCAAACTCTGACTTCAGGAGAAGATCTGACCACATCGATACCACTTCCTGTCAACTGAGACTTAACGAACCTCAGTGTTGTCCTGCAGGTTAAATCAACCTTTCCAAGCTGACAATACTTCCATTTACTAACAGTAGACATAGAGTGATCAACACTGGATACACATGTTTTGTTGCATTGAAATGACACTCAAGGTATCTCCTCCTGTGCCTCTAATAGCATTTTAACCCAGCCCTAGACTTCTTTTCACAGGGACAATGCAACAATTGCAGAATTCCACTGTAAGGTGCAACCTGCCCCACACAATCAGAGAGTATCCCAGGACTGCACCAACAAGCTGAAGTCACTCTGGGTGCTAGTAACAGTCTCAAAGATGACAAAAAAAGGAGAAAAGCTACAGCCCTAGGAAAAACTCCAAGGTTAACTTTCACATCCAGAGACAGAGTTTGGTATTGTCCCATACCACACTTTATGATTATTAGACCTTTACTAAACTTCCAAGATCACCCTCACCCCGGCTCCTTCCAAAGATTTCTCAATTAACAATTGCCTTCCCTTAAATTCTGTAGTAATTAATTACCGTCACTATTAACTGAAGTATGGCAATACCATCTCACTTATTTATTCTTTTACATAACCATGAAATTCAGTGGCGTTAATTCATGAAAAGTAAATTAGAAGAAAAAGCAACCAAAAGGACACCTGTCCAAGTGCAGCAACACTCCCCCCTTGCTCCTAGACAGAAAGTCTTCAACACAAGGCCATTATATAACTGTGCTGCTGCATGTCAGCAGATTGACACCTTTGTACCTCCCTCAGTCCTGAGCAACAGTAAACCAAACCTTGAATGTTTTCATACTCACATAACCCCAAAGGAAGTCATTCTGGCTGCAAGCAGACAGAGAAATAGCCACCTGTAGCTCTTGTTGCCAGCTACACGGTAAGTGGACGCAAAGGAACAAGAGGAAGGGGAGTAAACCATGCTCACCTGACAGGAAATGGCACTGGCTGCTCCCATTGAATCCAGCACTGAAGAGTTACCAGGTGTGCAAAATTTCAGCAAGCACCCCCTTGTTCCAACATTAAGGAATTTGGTAAATAACCCTTCTACCTTTGCCCAAACCATCACCTTTGTGATTGTGTAAGTTTTTACCATCTCCTCTCTCACACTCTGACCTTTCTTCTCTCTGGATTGAAGAAATGCCATCTTTTCAGTCTCTCTACATAATCTGTCATTCAATCAGCAGTATGTGTACTTGTTTTCCTTGCGTTTCTCTGGATCTTATCTAGCTCTACTGTACCCTCCTCGAGATGCAGAACTCCACAACATACTCCAGGTAATGTCACCACAGCAGTTTTCTGTAGCAGGAAAATAACACTCCTTCTCTCATTATCCATACCCCTCCCTGTGATGGCCAGTGCTTTGCTGGTTGTTCTGGACCCCACTGCACACTGAGCAGATGATCTCCAAGAGCTGTCACTGATGAGGTGAGGTCTCTTTCCCGCACTGGAACTACAAGAGTTTAGCCTCATCGTTTAGATTATTTCTCCAAAGGCACATCATATTTCATTTACCTACCTGGACTTCTGCATGTTTTTTGGTACACTTATGTGGTCTTTTCAAGCCTGGCATGGCATTTGTTTGTTGAGAAATTCTTACTATTGCCTGCAAACTTGCACATTTTATTGTTCACTCCCTTGTTTCGGCTTTATTCTCAATAAAGACACAGCACCCATTCCTGGGGACTGTTCACTGCTGACTGTTCCTCTGGCCAGTGAATTTCTTCAACAGCCTTTAGGGTGGCATCTTGTAAAAGCCTTTTGAAAATTCAGGTGTTTTCAAAGTTACACAGATAGGATTCCTATCACTTTCCTGCTACCAACACCCTCTTAAAGATGTAGAGACAGGGGTTCCCTTCTCTAAAGGTGACTTTCCTAAGAGATATGTGGGGCCATCTACCACCTTCTTAGGACTGTAAGTCAGGCCTCCCTGGCTTACCAGTTCTAGTCTATAGTTCCCAATTCTAAAGACAAATTAAATTAAAGGAAACATTTTAAGTCAAGAGAATTTCCTTATCTATTTAAAGAATAAGGCAGTTCTGTCCTCTGTCCAACTAATATAGTGCTGCTGTGAAGGCCTAGCTCATTATATATAAAGACCACAAAAACAGTATATTGTCTATTTATTCAGTAGGCTTTAGGTTGTCATAGATTGTAGAAAAAAGTGCACTGAAGTCATTTTGGGGACTTGAAAAAAACAATTCAGACAATCCCATGGGTCCTTGGTCTTGCACTTCAAATTCTTCAGCTGTAAGGCCATTTTCTAATTCAGAACAACTTCCTTAGAGGCCATTCTTTCACTCCTTTCTGCAAGAGGGCACAAGCATCCTGCATGTTTAATTGCAAGCATACAATGTTATCTGCTCCTTCTCTCTTATGTAAGTTTGCAGGAATGCTGAAAGACTTTCCGGGCTCTGAGAGGTTAGGGGCTGGAATCAGGTCCCTTGTATATCACTGCATTGACTTTTTGGGATGTGAAGTTATTGCAATTAAGATACTGGCCAGATGTGTGGGCTAAAGAGCCCAACTGATATCACAGGCATTTATTGATAAAGCAACTTCTGAGGAAGAAATCTGGGGAATTGTTGTTCTTTGTGTTTTCTTCTGCAAGCAAGCAAACCATATGGATTTATCAGAAACACACAATGCTTTATCTAACCCAAGAGAAAAAAGAATAGTGTTTATTTTACTGTGGAGGAATGTACTCTTTCAGTTTGGAGAGCCAGTTGCCTGAGCTGGCATTGTGTACCTTTTGGCCTCCAGCAGGACTATTGCTCTGGTTTAATTCAGTGCTATCTTTAACCTGATTACTATTTACTATTTGTGCTGTGATAATATTTCCAAGCTGCAGTAGAGGAGAAGGGCTTCATTGTGTTAGGTGCTGTACAAACACACAACTGAAAGATAACTCTTGCCTTCAACCATGCAACTAAGCAGTTCCTAAGCTGAGTGCTGGCACACAGGGAGGAAAACCTCAGCAGCAGGCTGGGCTGAGGGCTTGGGTTTGCTTCCCTTTCCCAACTGTGCAATCTCAAGCATTGGCTCTCCCCCATCTCATTTAACCTGTGCACTGCTGTACAGAAAGCCCAGCTAAAAGACAGTGAAGGGTGGTGGGAAGAGCTTCCTATCTCCCACTTTCCTCTTGTGGCACCTGGTACTTACTTAAGCAGATCATCTGCATCTGCCTTCTCCGTGTGCCGGTGGGCACACGGGAGGAAAATGCTGAAAAACCTGAAAATTAAAGCAGTGCCCTGCCTGGCAGTCACTCTGCAAAGCGTTAGAAGACATTTCTGTAATGAGAAAATTCCTTTCCCAGAAATCTTACTGGAGTCCTAAGAACATTTTGTTTGGCAACAATAGAGCAGCCTTCTGTTCCAACAATGTTTTGGGCCCTTTCTTACTGGTTGAGGGCAGCATCCAAAAGGAAGGATAATGTTTGGTTTAGACTCATCATTTACCTCATCAAAGCCTGAGGTCTCGGTGGTCTTGCAGGGTGGAGCTTTTTGCCAGAAGAGGTTTGGTTGGGTCAATGTCCACCTGTCTGGATCTGGCAGGAGGAATCCAATTCTTTCCTCCAAGCTGTTGATTGCAAGACCACCCTCAAGAAATGGACTTTGAGTGAGGCCAGAGGGCTGGTAAAAGTGTTACTTTCTTCTGTGCGTTGGAATGAGTCACTGCTCCAGAAAGCCATTCTCACTTTCCAGTGCATGAACTTAAATTCCAGGAGTCTAAAATAAGTGAACAACCATGCTCAATGTGGCTTTCAGGCAAGCCAGAGGAGGGCAAAGGAGAAGGAAGAAGACAGAAAAAGTCTTTTCTAGCACTGGATTAATTTTCCATTTTTTGTTAACACCCTCTCTCTCTCTCTCTCTCTCAGCAATATTTCAACTCTGTCTAGATTTTGATATTCCTCAAGTAGACATTTACTGAGTCATTCCCAGCTGCACAGCAAGGATGTGAATTAGATAGTGCTGCCAAGGAAATAGGAGTGGAATAGCAAACAAGGGAGAGCACAGTTCTGTGGTCTCTCTAAGGGGAGTTTAAACTCTTTCATTGAAATGCAGCAGTACCTTGCATTTCTTGGACTATTTGCCTCTCTTATGCTAAAACCTACTACTGCAAATATCCTTGCAAACAATCCTGTGGAAAAAAAGAGACTGGTGTGTCTTGGCACCTTTGCTGACGAATAAAAAGTCTGTAATGCGGCACATAAAGTTCATCTTTGCAGGGGCTGCAGGCACAGCCCACATGACCACTACATGCACAACTCAAGAAAGACTCTATAGAGAGCTTCTTTCTCTAGAAATAAATAGAAATAGCTATAAAGCTATTTCTGTTGTTTAGGGGATTATCTCAAAATGACACCAGTTCTGGAAGACGAGGTGGCAAACCAGCAATTAACATTTGCCTTTTCACTTACATTACTGTAATTTAAATAGACAGGATAATTCTATAATTTCTTTATATAGACGCTAATAAATTGTATTCAAGACTGTGCCCGTGTTTTCTCAAAGCCCCACTGACCTCCCAGCTCCTGCATGTTTCTTCAGTTCCCTGCTGGCTTTGTCTCTGGATTGCAAGATCTCTGGTCAGAACTGGGTGTAGGATGGAGAGGTCTTTCTTTTGTACTTCTGAAGTGGATAACATGTTTTTAGTGGTATTCTAATCTTAATATATGTATAAAATAATGAAAATATTATTTTATTATAATAAAAGAAGAAGGGCTTTCATAAGTAGTTTATGGCACACTGCCCTTATTGTAGAAAAGTACGTCCTTGTAGATAAAAAATGTCAATTAAAATGTAACCTTTATGGAGGACAGTTTTATATGCAAATTTAAAAAAAATCAGTACATTTCTGGGTTTTGTTGTTTGGGTGTTTTTTTATGCACAGATGTAAGTGGGAAAGGAAAAGTAATGTGCAGGAACTGAGCCAGCATGTTGTATCAGCACAGTAAATAGCATCATAATGACTATGTTATCTTATCAAAGTGGTGCATAGTTTTGTATGCAAATGTTACCCCAAATACAGTCAACCATCTGCAATAAAGAGCATTTATTGTAGGAAATGTAAGAATATTTTTAAATTCTTTGGTTATTACAATTGATTTTCAAAATAACTTTATAAATTTACATAAATCTAAGTTAATGGACACTTGCTTCCACCAGCTTATTGCTTGCTGTTTTTATATTGGATGTCACACAAGGCTTTCTAAAATATGACAGGGAACGTGGGCTGAATGAGATGGAGACACAGTTACCCACTTCCTCATGCCAATGTCATGGGCCAGTAACAGAGGGCAAGAGGGAGCTCATGCAGCTGCCCCGGTGACATACTTCACAGCTGGTTAGTTTTACAATAATTTGATTTCTGGGCCAGCCAGGAAAACTCCTTCCCAAAATTGCCACTGTCTTGGGCACTCTGGAAATTAATTTCTGAACCTATATAGGCACAGGACAACAGAACTGAAACTTATTTTCACAGCCTTTACCCTCTAAAAGAGGTAGTATTTGCTCTTAATGTAATCTAAAAAACCCTACAATTGAATAGCTTGTGTGGTAACAGCATGATGGTGTGGCTGAAAATGACCCCTATATTTTTATTGGCCATATACAAGTAAAATGCTTCAAGCAAGGAAAATTTTGCTCTTCCCATCACAATTCAACTTGAAAAAATTACTTCTCTAAACTCCCTCATTTAGCAGAACTTCTGCCTGAGATGTGCTGCTTTTCCCCTTTCTGAATTCCTGACACAGTATAAATCAAACAAATTCAAGATAGCAAAGCCGGGAAAATCATTATAATCGCAAAATCATCAAAAAGGTCAACAAGAAGGAGAACAACAATAGGGTTCTGGTAACTGTTTGGGAAGAAACTATTCTTGCTGCAGTGAAACTCACTGTTTTCATAACAACAAATTAAATACCAAGGTAATTCCCTGGAGCCTTCAGCAGCGTGGCTGTGTGGCAGCAGCAGCCACTCCAGCACAATGCACAGCGCCATTAGGAAAACCCGCCGGCCGCTGAGCCACCGCGCAGCTCCGCCGTGTTTGGAGTTCCATTGGAGTCCAGCCTACCTTTTCAAAGCACTGCATTGTTACTCTTCTCTTCCTCCCATTCCTGCCCGTTTCCCCATTCTCCTCCCTTCCTGTTCCCTGTCAGGCAGACATGTTTTAGAATCCGTTCATAGTGTGAGGAGCTGAGTGTTGTCGGACCGGTGCAGGTGGCTGGAATGTTGGCTTCAACAGTAGGAAATGAGGGAGTTACGGCTGCACCTCCTTTTCAAGATTTTATTTGCCTTTTTGTGCCTTATATGCACCTTAAAAATGTGTACTTGGTCAAGTGTAAGCTGTTCTCTTACACTCAAATGACACAGAAGATGGGTCAGCAAGGTGAGTGTGCTGCAAACATCCGTTCTGAAAAAGAGTGGCATTTGTGTTTGCTTTGGCTGTTCAACCTTGGAGAATGAAAAATCAAGACTGGCCTTTCTGAGACTCCTGTTACTCATCTACAAAATGTGATATTCTATATATCAAAGTATTTCAATGATAGTTGCCAAAGAACTGCAGGTATCAGAACAACTTTCTTAATACTTTGCAGTGGGAAGCTTAGATTTTCCTGAGTAGTGTGCGAAAATGAGTATCATTTATCAATCATGGGGTGAATAGAAGTGTTTACATTGCTATGTCTGTCCTTGTCTGAGCAACAGGCAGTAACGTGATTTATAAACAGCCAGAGTGTAACAAAAAGAAAAATCACATTTACTAAAAAAAGCCCCTCAATTAAATGTCAGATA
The DNA here is from genome assembly GCA_013400495.1 of Nicator chloris. Classification (NCBI taxonomy): domain Eukaryota; kingdom Metazoa; phylum Chordata; class Aves; order Passeriformes; family Pycnonotidae; genus Nicator; species Nicator chloris. The sequence continues at coordinate 478,303 of WAAE01001584.1, read as the reverse complement.
ATGAATGTGCTGCAGCAATGCAGTCATTGGGGTACTCGGTCCCTGCCAACTGACAGGTTTAAAATAACCATTCTTATGCAATGAACAGCTATAGAAGTTTCACTGGGTAATAAATACCCATGTAACAATAGTCAACTTTATCCTCCAAACCTGTTCACCGCATAGCCTGAGGCTTGGTTTGTAAGGTCTAAAATATGTATGTTTGCTGTGTTGTTTCGTGGCATTTTCAGGTAAATTCCTGCTACCTTACCTTGCAGACCAGGCCCAGTATCTGCAGTCCTTTCACTGAGGCACCTGGCTGATGTAACTTCATGATTTCATGAGATTCACAGCACAGTGAAATGAAGAGTCAGAGAGGTGGTAAGGGGGAAGTTGTTCCTCCTCCTTTACTCATCTCATCGGTTTCTTTCTTCCTCAGTTTTCCGTACTGTAATCTCAGGCTGACTGCCTTTGTCCTGGAGTCAGGCACTGCTGGGGCTTTCTGACCCACAGTTAACTCTTCTGCAAATGAAAATAAACAGAATTTAGGGGAGTTTTATAAAAGATTCTTGTCTTCAAAATAAGTTGTCACACCAACATCAAAATTAGAAATCAAGAATCCAAAAAGAAGAAACTATTCTGGAAAACTGAACGTAATCTACATTAAATTTTAAACCCACTTATCTGGTCTGTCTCCTATGTACTCAAGCTCTTCCCTCAGATCAGGTAGCTTCTGCATCTAGTCCACAACTTCTGAGTTAATGAAACTTTTAATTTTTTCTCTGGATTTCCCTAGAGTATCAAATGCATAAATGTTCAATGAATTTACTGTTAATAACATTTTCTACTTCAAACTGGGTTTGAAAAGAGGTGGGAAAAAGTAGTATTTCATTTCCTACCAATGCTTTGCCATTGGAGACCATTATCATGGTCCAACCATAATTTTCTGAGACTGCATATTTTGTTGCTTTCAGTTGTAAAAGAAAAGGTTGCAGACTGAAATATCTGTCAGATTCAAGAAAGCCTGTTCTGGCTCGATGTGTGTCCTATTTTGTAGTGTAGACTCTAAAATCCACTTTAGAACAGTTCCTTTTTTTCTGATGATCCTTTGAGCTACAACTGCAAACACAAATAAGCATGAGGCAAGACTTCACTCAGTTTCAGAAGGGAGAGATGTGAATTGCTGAATACCAAGTTCGCCCGATATTTCTGTGCTTGAAACGGCACACACTGGATTTTACTTCACTTGACATGAACCTGTACGGTGGAAAGTTCTAACACATACATTTGCAGAGGTCTGCTTGCCAGTGGCCAGATCAACATAGTTACGAAAGAACAGTTTTATTTAAAGGAAAAACAAGTTTGTTCTCTCCAGGAAAACATCCTCCTCCACTTCCAGGGATTTACAACACATTAAGGTGACCATAATCACCAGAACTCTGTTAAAAGCATTTATCTGAAGTTACCAAACAGTGAGATGCACAACAGGACAGAGAGAAGCTTCTATTTCAGGCTGATCCAGACAGGGGTGGCAGAGGAAAGCAAACCAAATCTGTTCTTGTTTTCGTTATTAATAAAGTTCTCTGAAACTCACCTCACCATGATTGTCAAATGAAATCTGTAGAGAAGACCCAGAGTGAAAATGGAGGGTTGAAAGTCTGGCCCTGTTGAAGGCAACCACGAGATTGCAACAGGTTTTCTTTTGTTCTTTGTCTTTGCATATTACATAGGACATTGTTAATTCATATTTCAAATGTCCCTTGACTTTGCAGAAAACATTTACACCTGATATTAGTTTTGCTTTGTGGAAGTGAAAGGCTAATCTTAGAATCACCATTTAATCATATGTTTCCTGTGCATTCCACCTGAGCACTGTTGAGGCAAGCTTTTCTTTCTAATTACAGAGGTGAGCTGAAGAACCAGTGATTAAAATAAGATCGGCTTTTCCTTAAATACCGTTGTACTTCAGGAGAGTGATCAAAGTCAGTAGCTGCTTTCAGAGATATGCTAATTTACAGCACACAGACTTCTTAAATGAAGAAGAGTGACCCTCTTTTCCTTGCTTAGATTTAGAAAAAACAGTTCAGACTACTGAGCAATCCTTCTATTAAAAAACCTCTGTCTTCCTTTCGGTTTAACAGGGGACTCAACCCAAATAAGGCTAAAGCATTTGCCAAAAAGCCTCAGGGAAGATCATGTTCTGTCTATAATTTTGTTGTCACAATAACACCCATTGATTTTTTTCTTTAATTTTTTTAAATTTGCTTTTCAGTAGGGAGAAGGAGATTTTTGTGGCATTCTCAGTTAGTGCTTGCAAAGCACTTTCAGATCCATGGTGAAATAATGTGTGGCATACATGTATACATGGTGCATGTGCATAGGTACATATAAAGCGTTGCACATAATTATTTTTGTTTCCTCTCAGTCCCTGGTGGCTTGTGAAGCCTGATTACAGCATCTGAAACCGAAACCAAACCCAGAATAATTTGTCAGATTTACAAAGACCTCTAGTAACTCTCTGATAAGAGTTATGTGTCATTTGGGAGAAGCCTGAATGAAGCTCAAAGTCCAGCTGCTCCTCAGGGCACCTGGACAAGCTGATGCCTGGGAAGGAGAAGAGTGCACAGCCTGTCCTGCCATGGGCTCTGCTTTGTGTGAATGCTGGAACTGGATCAAAAAAGGCTCCCTCTAAGTATGTCTAACACTCTTGTGGTAACAGTGGGAAATGGCCACTCGTGAGATATCTCGTTCTTTATCTGGGAACAGGTATATCTCTGTATCCCTGTGCAGGCATATCTCTGTACCTTCAGGATCAGTCACACTAACCTACAGTGGAGCTGTGCTGTGTGCCAACATGAGCACATTTTCATGATAATTGCAAGAGAGGGCAGCAAAGCCTTCCTCCAAAGCAGAATGCTGGCAGAGAAGCAGCTCATTAAAATATCTGTTAGGCTGGGAGGTATTTAGGCTTCTGATTAAATGTAAAAATATTCAGGGCATATCTACTCTGTGAGCCACAGAAGTGGAGTGTCACCAGTTGTTTTTCTTTGGTAATAAGTGATGCTATTGATGACTATTGGGAGGTATCCTGTCATTTGAAATCAGAGTGCCCAGCAAGTGTGTTCAGATCTGAAACAGACTGTTTTAGCTATCCAAGACAAATGGTAGGGTGGCCTCGAACCATTTCTTGTGGCCAGGACACTCTGAACTCACTTTTACTCAGTACAGGTGTTGAAATCACTGCAGGATTATCCCTGGAGGTGGGTAATCCTTTAAAGGTTCAGAGTTTGGGGTTAGATAAAAATCTAAACATGTGGATGTTTATCTGAAACCTTATCTCAGTCATCTAAACTCCTGGAGGCTGAACAGCCATCAGTTGCACATCTACAAGTAAAAAAGTAGTAGGGTCTCTTGTTTCTAGAGACTTATAGCCTGATCCTGACATCTCTGAATAAACAAAAGCTCACACTGATATCAACTTGCCTTTGAGCTGGGATATTGGGAATGGGAAGTTCCCTTCAGCTAAAAGTGACCACAAACATTATCTGATGGGGGTGGAGGAGGAAGTTTTGGTTACAAGATATAAGACTTTTTTTTCTAATGAAAGTCACTCATACCATTTTTTTTTTCCCACTGAAAATCTGTACACTTGAAAATTGCCAAAAAAGCTTTGGCAATTTTCCTTTACTTTCTCACCCACCAAAAAAAAAAAAAAAAAAAAAGGATCTTCATAACGAAAATAATGAACTGCTATGATTTAAAGTCTATACTGGCATTTTGACTCAGATCACCTTAACTGAGGCTATGTTCTGTGGTACCTCACAAGAAGCATAAGGAAAGGCTGTGAGTGTGAAGCATGGGCACTGCAGTTCACAGCACTGGATTATGTCAGTGCAGAGATATTTTGCTTTTCTACTACGGTACCTCAGATTTTTCCATTTTGCACCAAATGTTTTGCTCCTTTCTGTCATTTCAATCAACAAAACAATTTTGCTAGGTGGAGAAAAATTAACTTACGTCTATTAAAATGTGTGAGAGTATAACATTTTTGAAGAGGGGGGAGGGTAAAGGGAGAGTTTGAGTAATTACTCCTATCCTTTGCTGCCATTCCCGTGTTATTTTGCTGTGGGATGCATCCCAGTCTGTATCAGAGGTATATGTGTGAAGGATCTGGGCACATCCTGGATATTTAATGTGCCCAGACCCGTTTCAAAGAGTTAGAACTATTACTTTCTCCTCAAGGCTTGCTGAAACCAAAGTGTTGTTAGCTCCCAGTTCCCACACCTGCATGGAAAGAAAAGCTGCCACAAAGGAAGAAATGGAGAAAGGAGAGAGGAAATTCATCAGGTGAGACAGTGACTAGAAACATGGTAGACACACGTTCAGTTTTCTACTCCACCACAACTTCTCTCCTTCACCTTAGAAGTCTCTTTTTGTCTGTATTTTCCCTGTTGACTGTAGAGGCTAACACTTCTATCTTAAGGGCTATTTCAAAGATAAACACTAAAAAACCCCACAAAATCACTCAGTTTATCACAGTAACAGGAACTACAGATGCTCAAGGAACAGACAAGAAACTGGACTGCACTACTTTTTGGCAAACACATACAGGCACTTTACCAAGGTCTGGCCCACTTGTCTATGCTGCTGTTCTTAAGCTGAGCCTTTTCCATGCCCCTAACACATTAGTATAACAGAGAACTAACATTGTTTTCCAGTATTTTAGAGGCTGGGAAGAGAATTTAAACACTTCCCCTTTCCTTTTCCTACTGATATGCCAGTTCCAGTCCCAAGTTCACAGGGCAATTCTGCTCATTTCTGTACTTTTGGAACCGTGTGTATAACTGCCACACCGCTCTTGTAACAACGCCCTCGCTTTGGGAATAATAATAAAAAAAATGCCTCTTTGTTAGTTTTGGGACTACCAATAGGGTCACAAGATTAATGGTCATTAATTAGAAAGATGTTAGTATGACTCTTCTTTGATACAGCCATTTCAAGTTGATATCTGGAGACAAAGTGCTATTCAGAGTTTCACAGAATAATTATTTTCTCCTGTCCATGCCACAGTTGTCTCTTTTTGGCAGTGAAAAGAGCTTGTATGAAAAGAGAGGGAATGATTTACTTTGTATTATTACATTCTGTGTCTCAGGAGAATCATAATTCCACTTATGTTGAAGAAAACTATTTTCATTCTCATGGCATGAGAATTTTTCAAGTATCATTGTGCTTTGATAACTTATTCTCTGTCAAGCTTCCCTATTTAAGCAATACACTTGTTTTCCCTGGTTAACTACCTTTTATATGTACAGATGTTGTTTCTCATCAATGTTTTATGCTTCAAGTAAAAATGCTAATTTAGTTTATGCAGAAAGACACGACTTTTTTTTTTTTCTGGGTAGCTGTGCTGTCACCAAGATGATTTCAAGTAGGTCAGTAAAATGTTTTATTTTACAGAAGACACTTCTTTCTCAGTTCTGTTGCTTGTGAGCATTGCCCTGAAAATCCTACCCCTTGCAGAGGCTACCCAGAAATCAGGGCTTTTCTTTCGGAGTTGCAGAGGAGAGTTTTTTTGCAGGGGGTGGAGAGAGGAAAAGAATGACATATGAGAAAACGCATCTCAGTGACTCAGGAATCCAAGGCAATCTGCCCGGCTGCTGCTCAGAGTGCCCCGCGTTCTCCCAGCGGTGCTGGTGTGCGTTGCAGGAGTGGGAGAGGGATGGGGAGCCTGCACCACCCCTCAGAGGCACGCATTCCTCAACTGCAAACACATCTGGGCTCCCTCTCTCGCTTCGTTCCCTCGCCCACATCGCTCCGGGGGAAATTCTTGCAGGATGCTTCCTGTTTTTCACTTAATCCTCTCTCATCTTTATTAAACTGGCCACTATGAAAGCTTCCAATGACTTATTAATTGAGAATTTTTTTTTAATGGAACTACTCGATACTTGCAGCACGACTTCTCCAGCCTTGTCAACACGTGAAATTTTGGCTGAGGTTTCTCAGCACGGTGGTAAGTGATGCTGGGTCTTGCCCACCTTATGCATCACCACAGAAGCACTGACTCAGTTCCAGGCAGGTTTTAGCCTCCCAGACCTGCACAAGTCAGTTGCACTTGTCTCAGTGAGGGTGTCATTTGAAGCTCACAGTCATCTGCCACGCAGCAAGGAGCGTGTACCTTGTTACTCTGTCCAGCTCTGAGGCCCCCAGCACAAGAAGGACGTGGATCTGCTGGGACAAGCCCACAGGAGGGCCACAAAGATGCTGAGAGGGCTGGAGCATCTCTCCTATGAAGACAGATGAGACAGCTGGCGTTGTTCAAGAGGTTCAGTTTAGATGAGATATTCAAAAGAAATTCTTTACTTGTAGGATGGTAATGCACTGGAACAGGTTGTCCAGAGAAGCTGCAGATGCCCCATCCCTGGAAGTGCTCAAGGCCAGGTTGGATAGAGCCCTGAGCAACCTGATCTAGTGGAAGGGGGTTTGGAGTCTGTGAGGTCTTTTCCAGCCCTAATCATTCTATCATTCTGTAGGTAAAAACTGGTTATTCTAGAAGAACAATTCACCAGTAGACAGGTGTTGCTCTGAAATTGTGTGCTGAGCCCTGAGGTGAGGATTTGTGTTCATTTCATATTTTTCTTTTTTTTTTTTTTTCAGGAGATACCTAGATAGTCAACTCTGTGAAAATCTCTATAAACCCATATGTTCCCAGAAGCCATTAAGGGTGCATATCACTGTGCTTCAATCTGCTGTCAGCTCTTGCACATACATCACTCACATTCCATACACAAGCAATGAAAATGAAAACTGGAAATGCCAAACATTTGCAGTGGCTGCTTTCCACAAACAACACTACCAACTCAGAGACTTCCTAGAGATTATTTAAAGATGACGTATTTTCCAGTTAACTCAAAAAGAAAGCAAGAGCAATTAAATGTCCTGGCTGTAGATATTTCCCTGACAAGATGTGGTAAGAATTGCTCAGCTGTGTGCCACAGCAACAAAAACAGCTTTCTGAGCTACAATCTGCCTGATAGAAATTCAGATGACCCAGGTATTAAGCAGACCATTGGCCATCATTTCACAAATGATCGAAGAGGTACTGCACTCCTAACCTTAGTAACAAAGCTGCTTGGGGCATCATTGTTACATTTAAATTGAGCTTGTTTCTATGGTCCATGAGGGAGGAAAAACATTTTATCCCATGGTGGTAAATAAAGAGTTGGTAAAAGATGCATTCCCAGGTGGGAAACACATCAAACAGAAGACACTGCAGAAGAAACTGGAAGTCCAGGGGGCAGGTGGAAAGAACAGTGTGTCAGGGCAAGTAATAGGGAGCTGCCAGTCTGTGTATACACACATATGTGCAGATACATACACACATAGCCCATTCTAAATGCAGACAAGTTTTCTACCTTGTGCAACTCATATGGACAGGAATCCCAGCTCAGTGGATGTTATTCAAAGTATTCCACCACCCCCTGAAAAAAAACAGTAGGATTTTTCTGCTGTGTCAAGACAGGCAAACTGGTTCAAAGCACTTAAGCCAGCAAACAAGTCTGCAATGCAGCCCAGCCTAAAGGCAGCAACAGACTAATCATTTAATAAGGCTGCCCCATCAGGCTTAATTTCATCCCTTGAAATATCTAGCGTGATTGGACCTTTGGGTGAGACACATACATCTTAGGAATACATTATTTCTTAAATAGTAAATTCTTTTGGGCAGGAACCCCGAGTTCCCACAGGTCTCTATTTGCAGAGGCCTCATTCAAGGATCCCTCCACTATTACAACCTCAGAAGGCACAGTGGTCAGAGTGCCTTTCAGTTGTTTAAAATGCTTTGGTTTTTATTGCTAGAGATGTAATCTTGCATTTCATTTACTGACATAGTATCATCCGCATACAGCAAATGGTACCAGCCTGCAAGCAAGCCCTGACCCAGAAGTGTATACTTCAGTGGTGCCACCATCAGCTGACAATAATGTGCTGAAACCTAGATTAGCCCTCAGACTAGGGGAAAAGAAAGGATTAAATGAAATCCACTGATAGTATTCCAGGCTCTGGGAATGGGAATGTGGAACAAAACATTGTATACTAGCCTAAGAAACTAGATGGAAAATGTAAGAAAGTGACAAGACGCAGAAGCCTGAAGGAAAATTGCCAAGCATTGTGCAGTTCCTGACAGGGAGAATTGTGGAACAAAATACTTGGTGTACTGTAGAAATGTGGCTGTGACATCTTAAACTCTAATTTTTTTCATCCAAAATTTATACATATAAACCATGAACAGAGCACGTTTGTTCTAACTCTGCAGATAGCCTGAAACCACCCGAGACATGTGAGTCTCCTAATAGGGACAACATACTCTGAACCCCCCAAAGACATGTAAGTAAACAAGTCTATGAATTACTTTGCTGCTGGCAGCACTGGTAGAACCAGGCAGCTGCTGCATTTGTCCCAAAAGCCCAAACTACAGCTACTCCCTGCACTGCTCCTGCAAAAACCTTCATCTCAGCCATGGCTGTTTACAAGGCAACTTGTGGAATGCCAGTTGCAGAGATGGAGATGCTGCTGGGTTTTGCCACATGAGGAAAGAAGACCTTCGTCTTGGCTGATCTTCCTGCCAAGGCAATGAGCAGACAGGCTACTAGGATTGCAACATTGCCTGCAGCCAGTCAGATAAAAATTCCCCTCCTCTGATTGTGTGACATTTTGTCAGAAAAGCAAGAGATCACAAGCGGGAGGAGCCCCTGGGTGAGGCACAGGGAGCTGCTCAGAGCCACTCTTGCCTTCCCTCTGCGAGTGCCTAGGTCACCCTGTGTGGGTGTTGCTTCCAGCTGCCAGCCATGATCATGAGCTCTTTCTCTTGGAGCTGTCTTGACAGCTCAAATGAGAGGTCTCCTGCAGCTCTCATCCCTAGGTAGATCCATCCTGCTGTCTGCACGAGTCCCAGAGGGCTCAGGGCTCAGTTCACTGTGAATTAGAAGGGCAAGAGATTTGATTTTCTTTTGGATTCCTTGCCACCAGCTATAAAAAACAAACTGCCATTCAGCTCTTATCTGCAAGTTCTGTATATGTGAATTTTGCTTCCTGTTATTGCAGCAATGGTAGGGATGGAGAAATGCTCTTGATTTCCTTTTTGAGAAGAATTTTCTTTTCTAAACAATTGGTATTAGCCAGAACAAAACAACCAAGAAACAGCATGCTCATTTCACAGATTTCCAGTAATGTTAGAGCTCTGTACATTGTTTCAGCTCTTGCTGAGATGAAGCTTGATTACCTTAATGTTAGCCAGCCATTTCATTTGTTTAACTCAGGGACACTTTCACTATAAGCTTCCTGAACCCTGAGAAACTGGATCTGCTCGCAAGAGCAAGGATGGGCAAAGGAGATGATAGGGTTTTTGCCTGACTTCTAGGAAAATACCTGCTTATGTTCATAATGGGCCTGTTCACGTGCATCTTCATAAGGGTGTGTGGCTGTATTTGCCCTGAGAGACTTAGGTGTGTCCTCCACTAGTGGCTTCTGACCAATCTCCACCAGCCTGACAGAGGAGCACAGGTTACAAGACTAACTAAGGTCTTCCAAATAAAACAGCCAAACAAAAGGGACACTTCAGAAAAGTGTCACTCAGGGGTAAAGCTTCTGGGTGATCTTCCCAGAGAAGGCACCTGACAGTACAACAAAATTTCATTTGGAGCCTGATGCAAAGTGGTCACAAACCAAGGAGCTCGCAGGTAGATCCCAACAACCCCGGCAGGTTTCCCAGTGTGCCCATGCTCTGCTGCAGCCCGGAGGAGCTGAGCAAACCGATGGTACAATCGGTGTCACCTGCTTGCTCCCCTGTCCCTGTGGTCAGGACCGGGCTTACCCAGGAGAACACAGAACCATACAGCCCTTACAACATCTGATGTAGATCCAAATGGAATATTGGTCAAAAAACATAGGTCTGACTGAGAGAGTCACACTAATTCCAAGGTTCTCAAAATTAGTACTTGTGAAGAAGGTCCCAGCCTTGTCTTCGATGAATCTGTCAGTGCAGAGCACTGCTGACCACGGGCTACTGGGTGAATGCAGTGCACTCACTTAAACACAAAAGCTTGAGGGCGGCTTTCCCTTGTCTGGTGAGTTTATCTGTGACAAATGAGATGAGCAGAGCCAGTAAAGAGAACACCACTTCCTTGCACAGTAGACACGCTTTGGGCAAGCCCTGTCTTACGTTTCTCCCAAGACCTGGGGAGGGAGGAGTACAATATCCATGTCTTTCCTATGGTATCCTTATTGCAACTCAGCTTCCTGATGCACATACTGTTACAGGAGTGGAGGATGGAGAAGCAGAGATTAGATAGGCAGGACCATTGACATTACTCCCAAAAGACCAGATTCAGCCCTCTTGTTCCCTAAAGAAAACGGGATCAGAGTACATGAGTCACTTTCTGCAACTACAGGTCAATGAGGGACACAGGCTCTAGAGCCAGGCTGCCCAGCAACTGCCCGGTCTTTACAGCAGGATGATGAATTATTGGAGATCTAAGTACATTTTGATGAGGTGGCATAACCATTATCTATTCTACGATGAAACAGCTTGCACTTCTCATGGAGAGCTCATCAGAACTGTAACTTTTCAGTTTAAATCTTATCATACTCTATGAGCAGCTGGTTTACGTTTTGCATTGTCCATTTCAAGGAATTATTCTCCTCCGTTTGTTTCTTAAAAATTAATATCTTGCATCTTGCCTTACTTTGATGGTTTGTTTTACGTTTCAGGAATGCAAAACAATTGCACAATAAATCACTGGAGGAATGTACATGGGGGTTATTTGTCATGGCTATAAATAAATGAACTTTAGCAATAGTTGATAAACAGAAGATTATGGACAATTCGGGCAGGCTCTCAAAAGGATCAGAGTATGACTTTAGCCCTTTAATAACAAGCTTTATTTTATTGTCCCATAACTCACAAGAAACACGGCGTGCAGGGTGGCCAGCTGCCTCTCCAAGCTGGCAGCTGATTGCCAGGAGCAGGCTATAAAGCCCTATCCATTCTTCTGAAGAGCGCATGTGCCACACAGCTCTGCCAGGAGCAGACACCCAGCACCTGTGTAGACTTGGCTGTCTGTGAAAATTGTGAAGAAAGTTCATCCCACAGATGCTTAAGTTTTAGGAACGTAGCTTGAACTGTTAAGATTAAATGAGAATAAAATTTGGACTTATGCCCCTTGGAATCAAGCATGAAGTCAGTTCATTACAGAAGAGATTCCAAACTGCAAATCATAATGTTCTCAAACACCTTAGAACCTTTCAGAGGGTAAAGTCTCTTTTCATTTAGCACCACTGAAAATAAATCTCCTGCTGCATAGAAATAAGACTACCCATTTGTTATAATGTTCCCTGAACCAAGGACACAGAGAGAGAGAGAGAGTGTATATCCAGCTTTGAACTTGCAATAAAATATTGGATGCGCCAGTTTTTTGGACTGTAAAAAAGTCACTGTACCTCACGTATCTTTGTAGGAACTGACCACTTCCGTGGCAATCTTAGAGCCCCCAAAAACCTTGGCAGACTAAGTTTCTCTGTTAGCCATAATCCCATTTACTGCTGCATTTACTTACAGAAGTTTAGTTGAATCTTGCTTACACTTGCACCTCTGAAAGTCTCGATTTGGTCCAGCTCAGTGAGGAAGGAAGAGAGCAAAAGGATAAGCTGGGTTTTTACTAGGAAAGCTTATTCCTTAAAAATACATCTCCGAGAACATATATGTCTCTCTGAATACAGGGCCAAGGCTCAAGAATACAGCAATCAATCTGATTTCAAATCGCAATTTGAATATATACACATGTATTTTTGAAATGCAATGATGGAAGGAGCAGTAATTGTAACAGATGTGCCAATCTTTCAGAAGCATATTTCAAAAGGGTAATTACCAGCAGTTATGAAGTAACCACCTTTATGATAATAGGATGCAATTAATTCAGACAGTTCCCTATCCATCAAGGTAAAGTGCAACAGAAAGCAAAGGGTGGGGGAAAAAGGCACTTAGGTATGCATGCCTGTGTCGGTGGGTTTGCAATTGCAGTCAGACTTAGCACTGCTCTTCAGACACCGATATCCGAATTGCTGCTATCTGCCAAAAATGCTTGTGTGCAGTACACAGCTCTTATTGTCTATTGTTGTTATCTCTCTAGACATCTCTCTTGGGAATGGCTGAAGTGTCCTTTGCTTTTCTGTCTGAGGGTGTGGTGAGATGCCAAGGCGGGGCCGATACCGAGGCTCGCAGACGCCACGGGATGGGGGGGATGCACCCAGCCCACCTCCCCTCCCTGCTACCTCCTGTTGGCACTGGTGTGCTGCTGACGGGCCAACAAACCAAATCCAGCCAGTAAAGCAGCAGGAAACTAACGCCGGGAGTGGGGGAAACAACCCACGGCCAGTCTAGCGGGATGAGTACGTCCGTGCAGACACACACGTGCCGAAGCTGGAGCAGAGAAGGAGTGAAATGGCATTGCTGGGGGGGTGAGAGACGGGGACACAGCCCCTGCACTGATGTTGCATGATGTTTGGTTTGCCCTGCTGTCTGACCTCACCCTCCGCTTCTAGGAGCAGTGACCTTCAGTGTCCCAGGAATGAGAGTTTCTTCTTCCAGCCTTGGGTAGACCAGCATGTGTGGGTGTCAGAGTGCTGCAATACAGAGGGTGTACTGTGCTTGGGGAAAGCATCAGCCCTGGAGCAGGAGATTACATATGAGCAAAGACAAATTATGTAGGGAAATATGCCAGAAGACAGGACTGCTATAGCTATGCAATCAACCAAATCCAGCATCAGCTTCTTTCCTTGTTCTTTCTTATCCGTGTCTCAGCACCCTGGGGCAAACAGAGCTGACGGGAAGTTTAGCAGAAGCAGGGTTAGAAGGGGGAAAACTCTATGAAAAGTGTCAATAGTGCTTAGAGTCTGGTGGGCAGAAATCAGTGCCAAAAGGAAAGGATACTTTTGTATAATCAGAAAGATTAATTTTCTGAATGTGAAGGACATTTGGAGACAAGTACGCTCCTGAACTGGAGCCACGGCCACTCCTAAAGATCAGCTGGTGGCACCAGAAGCAAGGCACCAGTCCCAGCACAGCCCAGGAGACCCCCAAAGAGCCCTGTGTGCCTGTTCCCTTCAGAAGCTCGGCACACACACTGGCCTTGGAGAAGGAGTTGCACTTTCTGTGGGAAAGCTTAGACCAGGCCAAGGTACAGCAGGCACACACAGGTCTTTGGGGAGCTGGCCCAGATCCAGGTTTGCTGAATCCTTGGTACCAGGGAGTGCAGGGTGGGCAGGGGGGACCCCCATGCAGATTCCAGCCCACGCACATCCCTTGCACAGCCCCAGATGTCCACCAGATCCCTGGTGAAAGCGGCCAGGAGTACTCCTGCGCTTGTACAAACAGGAAAATATGACAACTATTCGCCCAAAGGGGTTTCTGGTTCCATGACAACCAAACATGACATGCTCCCACCTTTCTCAGGGGGAATTTGGTAGGCAGGAGGCAGGTTGGTGGGGAGGAGAGCACCTAGGTGCTACAGAAACAACACAGGCAGGTGCAGATCATAGTACTGCAGAACACCTGGCAATTGTCAAAACTGCAGAAACTAGTCAGTTGGTGTTGATGCTTCATTACAGAGCGTATTTTCCTTTATGATTATTAAATCTTTAATCCTTTACTGGCACATTTTTTTCTCCCCTCACATAAACAGCTTTTGGTTTCCTGGGACGGAGTGAGGCTCCTTCACACAGTCAGCCACAGCCCAGAAGAGCCACGGAGAGGAGAGTCAGCACTGAGGCATTCTCTTTGCTTTGTTGTTCTCATTTCAACTTGATAGACCTTGAGTTTTCATTACAAGGAGGCTCCAACTGCCTCTATGGACAGAAAGGGAAGAGCCCAGGAGGCAGGGGGAATTCTCAGGGTGGGGTATGGGCTACAGACACCCTCACCCTCCAGCCATCATTAGAGACAGGTCACGGTGGGTAACCAGAGCGTTCCCTGGAGAAGCATTGCTCAGTGCAAACCCAACCTCTTCCCCACACTGCCCTTCAGCCAGGCTGCACAGGGTTGTTGGGCCCTGTGCGTTTTCATGCTCTCCTGCACACATTCATCAGCCTTGGAACATGCCCTCTTATTGTCAGGGCCTGACTTGGAGCCACGGGACAACTTGAAGTGATGAGGAAGCAACCCTGTGCCTGCAGCACCACTGAGGTGATTCTTCTGCTGAGGCTTGGTTGTTGCTCCCCATGACCTCACATGCAGCTTCCCCAGCCTGCAGTGTCTTCCCAGAGGGCTCAGGCACCTGCAACCATTCATGTGCTGCAATTTCTGCATGTGTGTTCTGTTACTGCACATATTGTTGCCGTGCACAGATAGCATTCAATTGTACATACCTTAAGAATACCCCTAAAAGCAGAGCAGAAGTTTCACCCACTCCTGGATCCAGCCATGAAGGGTTGCCTGCACATGACCATCCATTCCCAATGCATCCATGCCCTCTGTTTTCCCACAGTATCATTGCCCATTTAAAGCTGTTCAGGTCAGAATAATAGAAACTACAGGAGGAAGGCAAATAGTTTGTGCAAGAGGGAACAGTGAGGGTTTTCTGTGGCAGACTTGTATTATGGGATAAGAACAGAGCAACCTTTTCTAGTGGAAACTGTGTCAGACTCTCTGGGTATGCATATGAGGTACCTGCTTTGTATCATGCTGGAAACACAGTGCAGCTTCAAAATGGGACTAAAATATGTTGGTGTCCTACTGCTATGGGTTTCAAAAACACCAGTAAAACCCCATACATAACATTCTTACTCATATGCTCTGCCTTTAAATGGTCTGTTGGACTCTCCACAGCTCTCTGTGGCTGAAGATGCCAGAAACCAACCAGCTCATCAGTGCAGGTTTCTAGCCTCCTACATTTGTGTGTATCCAGTAAACACAGCTATTTGGCTCTGGCCAAGCCCTTGTGGTTTCTCTATGGAGACTTTGTTGCCTGAAGAGCAAAAGACTTGAAATATGTGACTAATTATGATGTTTTACCCTGATTGCATGTGCAGGACTAGAAATGTTTTGCTGAACAGACAGGCATCCTCTTTCCTAGTCATGCAAAGCACAGAGCACGATGGGGAGCTGAGGCAACTCCTGGGAGCTGTGGCCCAGGGAGGAAAACAGCCACAGCTGGTGGGGCAGTCTAACAAATATTGGCAAGCAAAGCTTACTCAGCTGTAATCTAGGAGAGACTCCTGTGGTTTTTTCTGGCTGGAAAGCTCACCAGGTAAATTTAGAAACCCCTGTTTGTTAGCTACTTCATCACTGTGTAAAGACCAATCTTCCTCTGCTCTGTCACACTTTGTGTGATGTTGTTGCCATTTTCTGGTCATGCAACTCAGTCACCTCAGCTACTGGACTTACAAAGCAAAGGCTTGCAGAATTCAGACTCAAAATGTATACCCTGCAAACTTACCAGCCAGCAAAAGTTTTGAAAGCAAGCTTGAAAGAAGTACAAGTTGGCTAGAACAGCCTGTTTAAAGTCCAAATTCAAATGAGTACTCATAGAAAATATGTTGTAGCATACACCCAGATTTTATGACACAACAATAATAATTGTAATACCACCTAACTTTCATCTGTAGATCTCGAAGGCAGTCCACAAGATATTAAGCATCCTTAGAGCAGCTACTTTGAATAGGCACTTTTTCAGCTGCTGACAATATTTAAATTACTGAAACAGATTAAGTGATATTAACTAATCACCTGCCAAGCCTTTTTACGTCAAGTTGCTACCTGGAGCAAAGTATTATGCTTAATTTCGGAACAACCGACACCTATGGTTTATCAGGGCAACTGTAAGCATAAACAGTAAACCCAACTGCACAAAGGTTCATTTGCATGGCCTAATTTAGTTTTTGCCAGTTGTATACAGCATTGTTTCAGCCATGCAGATGCTATTCTGCTGAAATCAGTTGACGTCTAAGGGAATACAAGTGACTTGGGGAAAATAAAGCCTTAGCTTTCCAGAGATGATGCAAGGCATATCAGAGTGAATCAGTCCAGGAATCACAAGTATAAACCAACAAGAAGGGAACACCTCAAACCTGGCAGAGCAATCAGGGCTTAAGTGGATCGGCCTGACAGAGGGAGGGGAGAGACTTAGGCCTACTCATGAGATGAGGAGTTATTTTTCTTCTTCCAAACTGCTGTTGAATTTTGTTATTGTGCAATATCAGGCTCTACTAAGTGGTAGATAGTGCACTAGATAGGCACAGTGGGTGGTAGATGTGTATTAAGATACTGCATGAAGCAATAACGTTTCCTAAACTTTCTCTGTCTTCTACCCAGCACACAATGCAAAAAGCATGAAAACTACCCACAGGTTTGTGGTGGGTAGATTTGAAGGGCCCATATTGCACTTGAAGATATTTTGACCGTGTTACAAATAGCCAGTCTCACGGGGTGCAATGATCCTATGAAGTTACACAATACTTGTGGAGCTATTCTTCATTAAAACTTGGGATCGGTGTTGTTTGGACAATGCTCTCACAAACATGGTGCAATTCTTGGGGTTGTCCACTGCAGGGCCAGGAACTGGAATTGATGATCCTGGTTCCGTTCCAACTCAGGATATTCTATGATGCTATTTTCAAAGTGCTAATTGAACTTCAAAATGAAAATTGAGTGTTTTGCCCTCACAGTGAGGCTCAAAGCCTGAAAATGCAACCAAAGGGTATTTTAATGGCTGAGATACTAAGACATAAATAATATCTCAAGCTGCATTAAAGAGACAAAATTTCATTTGCAGTGCTGAGTGTTTTCCATGCAACATACCGACATTTGATTTATCACAATTTGCAACATGAGAGAAGAGAGATTTTTGGATTTTCTGAGAACCAGGGGAATGCCCTGCTGAGGTCCCAAGTATGGTGATGGGTTAGTCAAGGTCCACTTTTTTTGTGGGCAGCAGGTAACACCTCAAGTATTGAACCTGCAGAAGGGAAAACAGGTATTCACTAGAGGTAAAGACCCTGAAAAATGGAGCCTCTAGGTGGCCTGTTTGCCACAAAAATGCACTTGCAGTCAAAATGCTATGTGAAATCAAGTTGATTTATCAGTTTTTAATTCATTTTGAGATGACTTTAGGTGCCCCAAAAAGCGACTATAGGTTTTTCCTTGTGACTGATAAAAGAAACAGACCTTGCAATACAGTGTAGTGCTCTCCCTCTCTCTCTCTGAAGCCTTTCCCTATACTATTCCAAAAAAGAGGCAAAAGACAAGACTTTCCTACTCATGTAGCTGATGTTTTGCCAAAGCTTGCAAAAAGGCAGTGGCACTATTTTCACATGAGCCCATTGCAATGGAATTAGGAATTACTCTATTTTGTCTCATACCTCAGCCAGAGGTGGGGCTTTGTGTCAGTGCCAGGACAAGCCAAGCAACAATTGCCAGGTAACCTCAGACTGCAATTAAAATGAACTCTGAAATGAAGGATTTCTGAACAGAAAGTTGTAAAAGAGAGACGGGCAGAGAAAAAATGTCTGAAATTCAACAAAGGCAAAGTCAGGCTCCTGTAGCTGGGGAGGAATAACCCTGGGTACCAGCACAGGCTTGGGGCTCACCTGCTGGAAAGCGGTTCTGCAGAGAAGGACCTGGGGGTTCTGGTGGACAACAAGCTTTCCATGAGCCAGCAGTGTGTCCTTGTGGCCAAAATGGACAACGGGATCCTGAGGCGCATTAAGAAGAGCATTGCCAGCAGGTCAAGGGAGGTGATCCTGCCCCTCTACTCAGCCCTGAGGAGGCTCACCTGGAGTGCTGTGTCCAGTTCTGGGCTCCTCAGTACAAGGGAGACATGGAGCTCCTGGAGCAGGTCCAGTAGAGGTCCAATGGGGGGCAAAAATGATGATTAAGGGAGTGGAGCATCTCTCTTATGAGAAAAGGCTGAGAGAACTGGGCTTGTTCAGCCTCAAGAAGAGGCAACTGAGAGTATACTTTATCAGCGTCCACCAATATCTGAAGGGAGGGTGCCAAGAGAAGAGATCCAGGCTCTGGGCAGTGGTGCCAAGCAGTAAGACAGGAGACAATGGACAGCAAATGATGGGCAGGAAATTCCCCCTGAAAGTGAGGAAGAACTCCTTTACTGTGCAGGTGACCGGGCACTGGAACTGGTTGCCCAAAGGGGTTGTGGGGTGTCCCTTACTGGACAGACTCCGGAACTGTCTGGACACAATCCTGTGCTGTGTGCTCGGGGATGACCCTGCTTCAGCAGGGAGGTTGGACCAGATGACGCCTCTGAGGTCCCTTCCAACTTGACCCATCCTGTGATTCTGTGAAAAGTTAAACTGATGGTAGGTACTAGCAACTATATTTTAACATGGGAATCAAAATCTCACCATGACACTCAGTAAGACAATGAGATTCTAGAAGCAAATTTCAGATTAACTCTGTGACGAAATATTGGGGGGATTAGTTATTTTTAAGTCATAGTTGAATGAAATAATTTCACCTTGCAATATACTTTAGCCAAACATGTAAGTGGTAGGGATGGGAAAGAAAAAAAATCCTAATGTTAACTTGAATGAACCACGGGAAATGCCTATAGAAAGTAGGAAAGGATATAGTTTTATATGGTCTCTGTATCTTAAGGTTTTCTCAGTCTTCACAGCACACAGAAATTACAGCTTTGCTCAGGCACAACCTGCATTTTCAGCTTAGCAAGAGCTAAGTAACAGTATCAGTTCTCTGTAAATCAGAGCTGACTGTGGTCATTAGCTCCAACATGCAGATGCAGGCCTGCAGACATGCAGGTGAAACCACAAATTGAGCCATGCTATGTACAAGGCTTCCAGCCATCACTTCCATTAGTAGAGCACCAGGATGACTCCCATCTTTACAACTCCCATTCTTGGGTACATGCCCTCAAGCCTTGTGTTTCCATCCATAGCAGAAGAACAACCACGACCTTCTCCTACGTCCCAGCCTATGCCAAGTAACACCCTCTGGTCAACAGAAATGCACTACCAGCCTTTCTGGTTCTTCAGAGACCCTGGCAAAGCTCTCATATACCTGAAAGCTGCAGTGCACAGCCCATCACGGTGCTGTGCAGGCCCAGGGGTTGGACTTGATGATCCTTGTGGGTCCTTTCCAAGTCAGCATGTTCTGTGATCAGAGAGCTGAGCTGGCAGGAGTTGCCTCTAACAGGTTCCACTTTTTAGGGAAAGCTACTGTCTACACACTTGACTGGTTGGTCTCCTACTGGCAGCCACACGTATCCGAAGACTTACTGTGGCATGGCATGATGTGACCCAGCTGGTCTGGGTGCTGCTCAGGGCCCACACATGCACTATATTCACTGCTCCATCTTCATTATTTTGCATCTGGAGTTAAGCATGTACCTTGTAATTAACAGCCTACTTAACTGATTTTTACCTTGCCCTCTCCAGAATAGTTTGACCAGATTGCTGGACTCTGTAACGTACTCCTTCTTTGAATTTTACTGGGGTTGTTTGCTTTGTAACTTCTCAGATGGTAGCTCATTTGAAAGTACTTGTGGGCACTTGAAGTATTTGATATTTAGCCATCAAAACATTTTGATCTGAAATGTGGGACCAATCACATTTTTTGTTTCCCAGGGCATCAGCTCAAGTTCTGCCCTCAGATTTCTGTATAATCATAATCTCCTTCAACATTTAGATACTGTCCTCCTCAGCAGATTTCCATGCCCTTTCCAGAAAGAGACATTTTTGTTGTAGACATTTTTAGAACAGCACCTGTTTGGTGCACAGAAGTAGAATGACTCCCCTTTGTGTTAGGCCAAGAGCAGAAAAAAAAGAACTTTGGAAAAAAGAACTCTTGCCAAGTCAGTATCCCAGTTACAAGTACCATGAACAATTCTACCTTAAAATTTTGTACAGAATTACTCTACTGGTTCCACTTTTCCAGCAAAATCAAGATGGACCACTGATGGCTAGTGCATGGTACTCACTTAGGATCCACTGATTTTGTGACCGCCTCTGCCTGTGAGCCCAGTCTCAGAATGATTACACACCCAGTCTGGATGCATGGAAACAACTGGCTTTAGTGGAAATTGTGGCTTTTATGGATTGATTCCCTTTGCTAAGGAGCAGGCAGGGCTGGGAAGTGATCTGTCCTTTGAACTGGAATCATTTGTATGGTATCTGAAAGAAGAAAAAAATTGAACTCTCAGTGAAGCTCTCCAGTGCACACGGCAGATGCCTCAGATGCCTTTCCTGCTGAGCTATTTCTGCCACACTGACTCCACAGCTGGAGTTCCTGTGTGCCAATCAAGCTAAGGGGAACAACTAGCATTGATTGTGGCAGAAGTTTTGTCCTCAGGTCTGGTTCTACATTAAGTCCTTTTTTGGGGATTGCTTTAATGCTTCTATTGATATTTCAGTGTTGTCCTTTTCATAAAAATATCTAAGGGTGACCTCCAAGAGCAGAAACTTCTCAGAAAATGTGAGAAGGAAAAGAAAGAAACTCTCTGTGAAAGAAAAATCATCAGAGATTTCACTTTGATCTTACTCTATTGTTTTGGTTTTGCTTCTTTTCACAAAGTTCAAGTATTCTCTCGCCTGTAGCAATGCTAACAAATGTAACATGCTAACACACCCTCCTGCTTGTTGCTGATTACTATATTAAGATAGGTGTCAGATCAAAAAGCAGATGGAACAACAGAGGTCTGGTTTACAAACTTTATTTAAGCAGCTACATTAACTTAGAAATACCTTGCAGACGTCTATGACTGCTGTTAATTATTAAAATATACAGACTGATTTTGCATCTGCTGCTGGAAGGAGTCGATAGGGCCAGCTCTGAAAAGCTGCGAAGGCTCTGCCTGTGTACGAGTTTCCAGCACATCTTCCCTGGATGGTTTGGTTTCTTTGTGCAGTAAAGAGGCCCAGCATGCAGCACCAAGCCAGGCTAGGTATGCCTTTACACACAAGCGCAACCCAGAGAGGAGCAGATTTCACTGAGTGTTTCTTGCCCCCAAAATGCTAATTTGCTGTCATAAGCTTTTCACTGGAGCTGTCCGAAATCCAAGGAGGATTGCCACAAGGTGAATGACACAAGGGGGTGTAGGAGTAAAAACCATGGCTGGACACATTAAAACGCAGCCCACAGCATTTCCCCCTCTTGCCCCTCCTCCTTCCAGTCGGAGAGTTTAGCCCTCCTCTATGACAAATCACATTCCAAAAAGGTTAATGACTGCAAGCATTAAATGAATTATTAAAAATCATTATAAGCCAGCTATGACTTCTTTAAGCAAGACCGAGCCCCGTACCTTGTCCGTGGTGCCTCCAGGGAAGTGGCCAAGCCAGCCCTGAGTCTGGCCAACTCTCCCTCTCTTTGCTCCATGGGCCTCTGGGACCACGCAGGGTTCCCAAGGATGGGCTCCTGCAGCGGGAAGGACCAGCAGAGGGCATTCAAAACACAGAGTTTCCCGAATGGTTGGGCGTCCATAGCACCCAATAAAATCAATTAACTGGTGTTATGTGGACACAGTGAGCTGGAGAACACCTACACTTCTGGATTCATGTTTGTTCAAGACCTAATGGAGGTAATATTTGTCCTGACGCTACCACAAATGCTGTTCCTATGTAATTACTGCCAGAATTACACCACAGGAGGCTCAAATCCTATAGTAACAGGTTACTCCGGAGTGTGGAAATTCAGATTGGCATCTCTTGTTTGTTTTGCTTTTTGTTCAGGGTTCCAGCAGACATCAAAGTAAACGGCCCTCACCACCGTTCACATTACTCCTCCATATATGTGCGCAAACATGTTCACACAATGCTCCTAACTCCAGTGTAGCCACTCACAGGTCTCCTGCTTTGTTTGACAAGGTATTATTTAGCAGCCACCTTTTCTTCTGCTACCTTTACCCTGTTATCACTTCTTTCTGCAGTTTGATTACTCAGTTAAAGAGAAGGAGGTTTATTTGGTTTGCCTATTTGTTCGAATAAAGGTTTAGATGGTCTATAATTTTCTTGCTCTTGAGCTGCAGCTGGACTATTGAGCCTAATTCTCCTAAAACACAGCTTTTATATAAAATAGAAGAGTATCTCACTGACTTAGGAGATGTGAGGTTTAGTACACTGCCATCTTTAGATGAAAAGTAAGATTAACTAACAACTGGCTGGTAACACGGTTCTGTCAGTAGAGCACACAGTATTTATTGACAGCCACATTAAATACAGCATCCCTGTATTTAGCTAGGTCAGTTGTGGCAGTGCAGTCATTACCAGGGCAGCATTTAAAGTCTGAATCAGTGTTGGAATCATTGGTGGGATCTGCAGTGAGCTCTTTCAGCACATGCTGCATTTGCTGAAGGAAGGTCTGCCACTGGGTGATGGCTGCACATTGTGCCTGTGCCTCCTGCTCACAGAAAGCAGTTATTGCCTGAGTCTTTTAATCATGAAACAGTAACGTCCTGCCACAGATTTGTAAGCCAAAATCTGAAGGGAAAAACACAACCATTGTTTGGACAAATAGAGTCTATGATCGTATTCATAGATCTTAAAGCCATAGCATTATAATCACACTTTTATTGTGGTGGGATTTCAGCCACTCATTTCCACGTTAGCTGCTTTCTTTGTCTGAGATGAATTATTTTTCCTGGATAGGACTGCTCTTCTCCTCATGGATGAAGAGTTTTCTAGACATTGAGTGTGACAACTCAAATGGCTTAGTTTAAGTTTTTAGGGTTATCTGGCCCTCAGACTTAAGTTTTCCAGGAACAGCAAGGTATTTTGTTCTCCCTTGTCTTTCAGGATCATAACTCTCTTGCATTATAATTTTTCCACTTATTTGACATATTTAAAATTAATATGTGGGAGAGGAAACTAAGGGAAGAATTCCATTCCCCTGCTTGCTCTTCAAATTGGAAACTCCCTAAATTCTGCAGCCTTATTCTGAAAAATAACAATTCTTTTCCTGTTTCTTCTGTCTAAACCTCCCTATCAGCATTAGCTGGGGAGAAGTAGAGCAAAAAGGAGAGGAAGGAGCAGAGGCTAGAGGGAAATGACACCATGGAGGACAGGAGTTCTTGCTAGAACAGGCAATGAAACTCTATTTGACAATCCTCCTGTGAATGTGCAGGTCACCTGCTCTGTAGGCCTGATGAAGCCCCGAAAGCATTTTCCTTCCTGAGGTTCACACTTTTGTGATGGGATATTTCAAGAGGTATCATCTTGAGGGAAGATCTGTGACTGAGGAGCAGCTTTGTCCTGTGTACCACATTCTCTCCAAGAGCAGATGCTCCTCGAGCTACTCCCAATGCAAGGCACAGGGCAAAGCTCCAGAGGTTGGGATTTCAGCACACAAAACTACTTAATTCTTTGATTTTTGTAATCCATCGCAAATTGCCCCTCAAGATACTAACCTCCACTTGTGCCTCATGTTCCCATCTATAAATGCCAACAACAAGTCCTTTTTCCTGTCGGTTATTTTTCTTCTGGTCACACTATGAACTGTTTGGAGGATGGACTGTGTCCATGATGGATGCACTGGCCTAAATTATAGCCAGTAGTAACATGGCACCAGGAAAATTATGGTTAATCCAGTAAGTGAAGCTCGAGGAATTAATTCTGAGAACATTTTTTTGGGGTCATTTCCACTGACTGATGCAAATGGACACTGATGGAATCTGCATTCCTTTCAGAGCAGCCTGAACAGCTCATCCTAGTTTTTTTTTCTTTCTCCAAGCATTCTAAAATGTAATTGTGAAGGTCAAGGATTGCTCAGGGTGATATGGTTGGAGCTTTTTAAAGTTTCTGACTTGATTCAACAGAGCAAGATTGTATTGCAAGGAAAAATCTAGTGCGTGTGCCGAGTTATGTCAGGAACAGCTGGATTGTACAGCAAAATCTGTACTCTAGGCTACCCATAATATACCCAGGAAAAAATTAACAACTGACAAGGTTTTCCTATTTTATTTTTGGTTGTGAAGACTGATTTGAAGAAAATTGCATTGCTTTTGTGTCAGCTGTTTAACTTTTAATAGGGAAATGTCAGGATAGGAATTAGAATGAAGTAATGTCCCTTAATCTTTTACCATAATTAAGATCAGTGAACTTTAGACAAAGCACATCTTGCTACTGACATCCCTGCCCAACCCTGTTTCTTTCAGTCTGCTCTCCTAATTTCCCCCTGCCCCTCACTTGGAATGGCAAACAAAGATGTTGTCAACTTGAGCAGCAAAAAAGGGGCTGGATAACAGGGACAAATGAATTTCAAGTATGTTAAAAACAAAGAATCACTGATTTTACACGGGCTATTCTGCTTAATAATATTCTGGTAGTTTCTGTACCATTTAGGCCTTCAGATAGCACTGTTGACTCTTGGATTTATCTGCTTATTTGAATAACAGCTTCTGCAGCTTGTTTGAGATAAATTGTATGTAATCTCAGGGACAAAAGTTCTCTGGTCACTGCTGAGTCAAAACTTCACTGAAGATAATGTTCTTGCTGGGAGAGTCTAAGAATACCAGCAAGATTTGCAGGAGGGGGTAATATTTTTATCAAACTAGCTGATACATCTGAAAAAGCAAACAAGTGTCCGGGTACAAAAGTCCTTGTTCGAGTCAAAAATAGAAGCTGAAAAGATAGATACAAATTTGGAACTATTGCTCTAATTTTAACCTGATTATTCTGTTCTCTTAGTCTATGAGAAAGAAAAGACATTCCCAGCTGGTAGGTACAAAGCAGAGAGATGAAAGTGCACAATTTGCTCTCAGAAAATATTGATACTGAAAATGTTAACTTTGAAACTGGGCCTGCTTTGATCAAGGGACAGGCCAGATGACCTTCAGAGGTCCCTTCTAGCCTCAATTATTCTTGGGGATCTGTGATTTTATGCCATCTCTTCCCCTAAATCTTGCATTTTAAATGACAAACGCTATTGTTTGAGTAAGAGCATCACCCAGAGAGCAGGGGACTGGCAGGTCCTCTCTCCTTTGTGGCACAGGCCTGTGGGTGAAATGGCCATTTTGCAAGTTTTCATTCAGATGTTGACTGCTGCTGCTGAGTTCCTGTTGCGGGAAAGGCCAGATCCAGAATGGAAGAAGGCAAAAAAGCAAATTTAGGGCAGACAGGAGCAGGGGTCAGCGAGCTGCAGCGAGAGGGGTGCGGGAGGGTGCTTTACACCCACCCACAAGAATGGTCATGCACACATCCACTGACACATTTGACATGGAGGTCACTCATGTCTTTCAGCTATTTGGAGAGCGACATTGCTGCAGGTTTCGAAAGGATGATCTGCAAGTGCAGCCAAAGCCATCTCATTAGAGCACCTGCCAGTCTTTATCAGTTGTCAAATAAAGCAGATGGATCTGGTCAGCAAACCTGCAGATAAAACATTAAAGGTTTTGTTGTGCTTTCTTTCTTTACTTTGGGCCCCACTTCAAAGCTAGTTTCTGCTTTAAAGTTCTGACTCAGTCCGATAAATAAAAGAAGTCTAGGTTTTCAGTTAACAATGTTTATTACAAAAAACCAACACAGCTGACCCTTGCGATTGTTAGCATAGGCAGACTCCATCTCCATTTTTTTGTTAGAAAAGGAAGGGAAATGGTTTACCAAAGGTTACTGCAAAATATTTCTGTAAATAAAATAACAAGCATTAATGATAACTATTCAGTAACAAGAATTCTTTACCTCTTGTGTTAGGAGTTTAAAACAATATGCCTGACAGAACTTAAACCAGGATGATACAAGAAAAAGGACATAATTCCCATATGACTGTAAAATTAGGCTGTTTCTCATAGCATGAGCTGCACAAGCATGGACACAGCAGTGGAAACAGGAGGGCTGCATCTCACCTGTTAGGGCAGTTGCCCAAACAATTGTCCCCTATACTTCAGAGGAGCCTCAAAGACTACAAGATTATATATAACTCATTGCTGTACCTTTTCCAGAGCTGGCACTTGCCACAAACGTGGCTGGAAACCCAGTGCCCTCCAGCAGTACAGATCACTGAGGGGCACATATGTTCCCTGTCTCCCCTTAAGCCTCTTTGGACAGGGGGAGCAATGCTGAGGCTGGTACACCAAGCCTTGGCTTGTGTGGGTACAAAAATCTTTATCACTCAGGTGTTTGTGCAACACAAACATTAGAAAGAAGCACAGATACTTCCAGAGGGAATTCATTAACAGAATGCAAATTCATCTCCTCTGCAAGCTACACATACTTTCCTTTCAATTCTGATTATTGTTGTAGAAAGCACCTCTACATATTCATTACTTCCCAGCAGCTACTTCCTAATTGATGTCACTGCTGATGGGATTGGATACTGCTTCAGGAGTGTTTCTGAAGCTGAGATTAAGAGGTGAGCATCTTCCTGGGGTTATCACCAAGGACATAAATCTCAGAGGATGTGATGAATGGAGAGGTGTGAGGGAGGCACCTGGGGAGCCGACCTTATCTTGCACCAATGATTTCAGCGAGGGAGGGGTCTTTGGGAGAAGTGAAGAAATGACAGGCACTTGTCAAAGAATATTTTAATAAGAGAATTGACATAATTCAGCAAATGCTTTCTGGTGATGGATTAGAAAACACCGTTTCCTTCCTGGCAAAGCCCTCATTTATCACCTGGAAGCAAAACTAATTGAGTGATTCAGATGAGAATTATGAAGCAATGCTGTTAATAATATCTTCTGTGTAATAATTCTTTGTCATGCAGACATGCAAATGATTTGCAGCTCCCAAGAGATTGTGTTTGTGATTAATGACAAGAAAACAGGCCAGATTTTACCTTCAGCAGCAAAGCCTACATCCACTGTAAAATCATCAAAGGTGTTGGAATAACGTATGATTTAATGTGTAATTGAGAGTAATTCTAGCTTCAAATCATATTAGTTTATCGCAATGTGCTTTTCCTGATGCCTTGGGAATGATATTCCTTAAATCTCACAGAGGGGTTCTCATCCACTGAGGAGTACCTGCTGCTGATACAGTGGCAGACTGGGATCATTTTAATATTCCAAGCAAATCTGTATGGGTCAAAGCAAACCATGAAGCCTGCAATCTCTGCATCATTCATTTCAGCTGGATTTACCTGGCAGGGAGGGGAAGGAATGGCAGGAGCGAGAGGGGAGAGGGAGGAGCAGCCCTGGCTTTCAGGTAGAATTCTAATAATTCCTTTATGGCAGGGCATTAGCATAGAGCCCGTGCCAGTGAAATTAGCCCACCATTGTACTGGATAAACAGCGCCTCCGATGAGACAACAAACCTGTTGATCTTATCTGTCAACGCCTAGATCATCATCTGGCTTTGACTTATCATCTGCTCTGTCAACAGTTCCCCCATAAAGAAAAGAAATGGCAATAACGAGAGAAAAAGCAGCCTCCAGCGCACAAGAAGCTTTTTGCTTTAGCAACCTGCCAGGCCACAAAAACGTGCCACTTTAAAGGGGAAAGCACATTGTTAGTGGAGAAGATAGCCTCTGGGCAATGCTCAGCAATGGGGTTGCAGTGAATTCCATCTTGGACAACAGCGTGATGATACAGATGGGGAAGAGTTCAGTGTTTGCAATCGAACTTTCTCACCAGAAACCTCAGAAGTTTAGTGATACTTTGTCTTTAATTTTGCTCAGTTTTCCTTTATGCATTAGTGTCTGTATCTAAATTTAATGGCTAAATATAACAAACAAAACCCAACTCACAATGCTTGGAATATTTTGCTTGAATATTTTATCAGCGAAACCAGGGGACTTAACACTGTGTTTCCTTCCCCTGCAGCTCATTTTTCATCTTGTGTTTCCCTTTCCTTGTCCATCAAGCTGACGTGAGAAGATGACTTTTCATTATGAGAGCAAGGGGAAGTACCCCGGATGAGCATTAGCTCCTTAGCCAACATAACCTGCCATTGCATAACATTAACTTGGAGAAATTCGTGAGGGAAAGATTTATCAGGGTGCCCTGATAGGAAGTGACCTACTTTCTCCTCCTGTTTGTATTCCATTTACTGCTGAGCCGAGAGGGTGCACAGAAGGAGGCAAAGCAATCCCAAGAGTGTGAGGAAAGCCATACCTTGGAGAAGGAAGATTCATTCAAGGATGACTGCCTAGACATGCTCTGCTCTCTGAAATGTATTGTAAGGGTTCAAACTCCTATTAAAAGGATCAGCCTGTCCCTTTCTGAAATGATTTGTGCAACTGTGAAGCCTGTAACATCCTCATGCCTTTAACAAGGAAAAGAAAAACTGCTTAAATTAAATGGCTTTGGTACAAAGAGGATCTGGCAGTGGCCAGCTTTATATTATTAACATTTCCCAGGAGTGATGTTCCACAGTGGCAGGCTGATGTAATTACCAGAAGTGAAGTTGTAAGTACTATTGAAAAGACCAAGAGATTTGCTAGTGACTTCAAAGAGGTAAAGATTTGTGTGGATTTGCACAGGGATAGAAAATGCAATGGGTTAGAAAATCAGGTCTTCCAGTGTCTTTAATCTTTTGTGGGCTTTATCCAGACATTTTGGTCTACAGGGGATTTAAATTAAGTTGCAAAAGAGACTTCCTAAACTTTCTATCTGAATGTTATATTATGTGGGTTTTATAATATTAGCTTAAAAACTGACCTTTTCTAAGCTTTTTGGATTAATGGCTTGTGGACAACTAATGCTGGCATTGGCAAGGAATTTACTTTCATGATGTGGAGACAGAAGATGATCTAATAGCGATTTGCCTTTATCCAGGAAATTCGTATATATATTAAAAGATTAAAGAAAGGTCTTGGAATGAACCAGTAAATTATCAAAAAATGACAAAGCACACTGGATAAAGTACACTGAAAAATGCATTTGAGAGAACTTGTAGTACAAGATATGCTACAGAGTCACTGTGAAAGTATACGATCAGACATTCAGACCTTTTTTGGTCCTATTTTTGTTTGAGGGGTAATGTTTTTAGTGTAATTCTGCAGATTTGTTCTGAATTATTTATAACTGATCGTGTGCCAGGTTTTGTGGTTTGATTTTTTTATTTTTCTTTCCTTAATGTAGGTCAGTCTAAAATTTGAAAAAGCAGTCAACTAAGGGAAAAAAATTCACTTGTGCTTTAACATAACCTATTGTCCATATGGATACGGAGCAAAGGGATACCTTCTCTCAGACTGTGCAGTGTGACAAGATGTCCCAGGGGATTCTAAGGATCCTCCCTGTTGTTTCACAGCAAAGGTGGGACTGTCACTTCTGTAAGGTAGCAAGGCATTTCCAAAAACGCTCAGCCTTGTGAAAATGCTATAAATTGTCTGAAACAAAGATCACTGCAAAGATCCCTTTGGAGACAAAAAAGCGTTTTTTAAAAGATTTCCAGCTTCCATTCAGATCTTGCCACTGGTCAGCATTTTTTCCCTCTGGCCTCTAGATTACAGCATACGGGAAAAACCCACCATTATAGGAATTTTATGCAGGTCAAACCTGGAATAAGTTAAGGCATGCTTCACTACACAAACAGACATCCATTAAAAGAAATGTTTCCACTGTGCCTCGGTTTCCCTCTGCATTCGATTGGAATAAAGATGCTTGTTCCACCACAACATTGCATGGTTAAAGCTCATTTGCTTTTCAAAACCTCAGTAGAGGAGCTGCCGTGGTGGACTGGGGATGGCTGACTATTTGCTCCTTGAGCAGAAGGGGTTCTAGGCCCCAGTATCCTCAAAAAGGCAGGCAGAGGACTCAGTAGGAGCCGAATGTTAAACACCAGCCATGGGAGGTGATGTCAATCCTCTGCTGTCTGTCTCCAAGCCCTTTGTTGGAATGTCACTGTGCTCTGGGAGTGCTGTAGCCAAGGCAGAATTAACAGGCAAGGCCTACAGGATAATCTAGATGGACTATGAATGCAGGAAAAAAGGGAATGCTTCTTCTCTCTCTTCACACCCAAAAAAAAGAAAAATACTTCTTGCAACTTTCCCCCAGCTCAGGCTTTTTGTAGGTAACACTGTAAAATGCTGATTCTTTTTGATTATTCTTAAAAAGAAATGTATCAACTCTATGGCTGTGTCTCTCTTCCTCATAGGTGTCACACCAGTGTAAGGTGTTGGTGAAGAAGAGGGCTGTGGTTGGGCATAGAGTGCATCCCATTCCCTGGGTTGACTTACTCATCGGCCCTGGCTGGCTGAGCAAAAGACCAAGCACAAATAATGCAGAGGGCACAGGAGTCAAGGGAAAACCTTTCCCATTATTTGCTTGTTCCAACCAAGATTGCCCCTGCAGAAGAGGGGAGCCTTGTAGGAATGCTATTTTAGCCAACATGGGAGAGGTTCCTTGTAAGCTGGAACCAGTCTGATGGAGAAACGCCTCCTGCTGCAGAGCGTGCAGGTCCCCAGCTGCTGTTCTGCAGTCAAAGTCCTGAGTATCTGTAGAGAGGTACTGAAGCAAGTCCCAAGAAGAACCTTTGGGCAGTGCTTTGCTGCAAGTGCCACCAGTAGACAGACACTCCTTTGAGTGTTTCGCATGTTGTTCATGATGTCTGGATTAAGCCAAATACTTTACTGAGGGCCAAGGAAGACCATGCTAGGAGAGGAATGTTGCTTTCTTCTGTGGTGTGTAAGGTATGACCTACTTCCTAGGGCTCTTTCAGATTTTAAGTAACACTTTCTTACTGCATCATTGTTTCTGGACATGGGCTTCCCGTGGGTCTCCTCCCTTTACATTATTTGCACAGCCTCTCAGTCTTTACTGCAGGTCTTAGTTTGTCAGAGAGTATTAGGAAACTATTTTGAAGCCTCTAACAGTCAGTGGCATGTGGAGGTGATGCTCTAGGGCCCTGTTGAGATTAAACATTTACTGCTTGACTTGTTTGTGATGACAGGGACCTGGCTGGTCTTGCCTTCCTGTGCAAACTGGCAAAGCTCTGCATTTCAGCAGCTGGGAAACCAGCCCTGTCGGCACCACTCCTCCTTTGTAGTGAGGAGCAGCTTAGCCTGAGAGCTCAGAGTCTCAAAGCAGTGCTCCCTGTCCTCCAGCATAAAACTCTTTGATGAACTCTGCTACAGGAGATCCTGGAAATACTAGTGAGGGGATTGCTGAGTACATGTGTCGTCTTTACAGGCCGTGGTATCAGCATTTAATGAACGTGGGCACTCCTTCCCTCTCTCTGGAGAGGCAAGAGTTGCATGGGCAGCACAAATAAAAGATACAAATTTAGGCACTCAGAATTTTATCTGTCAAGAGAGGAACATGCAAATCAGCTCTCACTCACCACTCTCCCTTAGCCCTGGTGCATGAGGCACTGGCAGTTTTCAAAGTGAGGACAGACACCATGCAAGTCACAAGTGCCACTGCATTAATGTTAATGACAATATTTGTCTCTCTGCCTGGGCACAAGGGTCCCCTCCACCTGCTGTGAATGTTTTTGCTGTGCTAAGCTTTCACTGCACCCCCTAACCTAGCTATTCACGTTGCTATTGCATAAGGGTTAATGGAGCTGTCTCAGTTGCCTTCGTATTTTGTAATTTTCTAACCAATTGTGATTAGCTGCTTGCATCTATCTGGTATTTGACAAGCTATCAATCGGTGTGCTTAGTGCCAGTGATGTCTGTGTACAAGAAATAACACTTCTTCAGAGCACAACATTCCCTTCAGCAAAGGAGCACAGCACTCCCTTTGCTCACCTTCCAAAACCCCTCAGCTGTGGACTCTATCCTGTTGTCTCCCGTTCCGAGGAAAAGGAATTCATCTCAACATATCCAGGCTTCAAAACACAGTGAAAGAGGAATTCAGAGGATGAATTCATGCAGGGACTGCCTGTGCTCATCTCTGCTTTACACTACATTTATAATACAATGGGTTTTTTTGTTCTTTCACCGGTGAGTGTAGCATGTATAGTTGTGGGTGCACACTAACAAATTGACTTCAAGCATCCACCATGCACTCCTCTGATGGCAGAACCACACTGGGAATTTGCAGATCTGAGGGTAGAACTTGGAAAAATTGTCTATGATGTTTCATCCATCATAAAAGATTTCCTGAGGAGGTTGTATCTGACACACTGCCAGATATTACACCAATTTACCAAGCAGAAGTGTCAAGACAAACAAAAGAATGTATTTCTCTTGCACAAGCATAACCAAGCTCTAGAGCTCCTTATCACTCTAGAATTTGTGACAAAGGGATAAAGTAATTCACATAAACACACACACACACACAAAAAAAAAACCCCACCAAAAACTAAAAAAAAAAAAACAAACCCAAAAAAACACCCCATAAAAACAAAAAACCAAACCAAACCAAACGAAAACAAACTAAAAAAAAAAATTGAAAATAAATCCTGAGATGTCACTCTAAAGTGGATTGATTGAAAGTTGAGGTATCCCAGCACAGGAGGCAGACAGCTGTGTGCTTGTGCTTGCCTGGTTCTGCACACTTTCCCTGAACATTTGCTGCTGGCCACATGAGTGATTTAACTAACTGCACAAGACAAGTTCATGTCCTTATTTTATAGCCGTCTTTCAGGTAACATACACCCCAGAATGGATCCTCACTGCTTCTTGCTGTTGCTGATATCTCATTACTTGCCTTGAGGGTGATCTCTGAGTGAAGTCAGCAGAACTGCAGTGCTATTCAGGGATGCCTTAGGATCTTGTTGGGGTTTAAGGTAAATATCAAATCAACCCAAGCAATCATGCTTCACCCACACATACCAAGCTTCCCCTACAAAGTTCAGCTGGAAAAAGTCCTTCCTGTTAGTCTGTTAAGCAGTTAGGCAGTTTAGCAACCATGTCCTGCTCAGCATAAGTCACCATGTGCAATGCTAGGCAGTCAGCCTGTACCCACATGTAATCTGTGTCATTTTGGAAGCAGCACAGGAAACCCCAGAAAATCAGAGACTTTTCCTCATGGGTGTAGGCAAAAAGGCTCACCTCAAATTCAGGCTGTCCCAGCTAATAACATTTGTTCCCATTGCTCTGAGGGTACCTGTGTGCCTTTCTGGATTCAGCTTTCCAAGTGGAACTTGATCTGGGTGACAGCAGGGAGGTGGAGGCAAGCAGGGTGCTTTCTGCTCCTCCTCAAGGCTATTGCATCACGATTTTGGGTCAACACCTTTCAGACCTCCCACAGAGAGCAGAGCTGGCTCTTTACCTGTGCAGGACCCAGCACAATAACTTCAGGTAGCTCTCCCCAAGGCAATTTGCTGAGGTCGTACATGACAGTCATAAATATTTCCCAGATTACCAAATCATGTGTGTCAGACAAAGAATTTCATTTTTATTTTTAATTTTAATTACTGTAAGGCAAAGGTTAGCTAAAAGACTAAAAATCATACAAAAATTTTATCATACAAGGTGATACAAATAAAATTTACAAATACAAATTAAAAAATCATCCAAAGTGATGTCTGAATCATTGACTATGACCTCTTGCATTAATATCCAGAAACAGAGAGGAAGAATCCCACCTTTGCTTCTTTTTTATTTTTTTTTTCTTTTGTACCATAAGGCTCTTCTTGCAACACCAGCTAAGAAAGCAGTTTTCTGGGAACTTTCTTGAAATGAGGGAATCCCCAAAGGGGGTTGTAGAAATTTCTATGGTGTGAGCCTTATGCACCACGGGGAAGAAAGGAGGTGGTGTTGGAGGTGTCAAAATACCTGGAAAAGTAGCAGCAGAGGGCTTGGCTAACTGGTGTAGTTTAGAACAGGATTGAGGATACTCAGGGGGTTAAACAGAGAGCTAGAAATCTTGCCTAGTTCTCTGATTGTATGAGCTATCTGCAAGGAAATTGAGGCTGACATTTCTTGGGAGGGACTGTTAGCTGGTGAAAAGTCTCAGTTTCTGGCCAAGTAGCAAAAAACCCCTCAACACATGTTCTGCTTTCTTGCAGAAGACCACATACAGCATCTGTTTCAGCCACACAGGTGAGACCAACAAGGTAGCTGGGGTACCTATTGACAGATAACTGTTTTCTCAGAAGCAACACAACAGATCAGAATGACAGCAAAATTCTGACAACGGGCAAGGCTCTCACATTTGCCATTCACACTGGATAACACTTCCACCACCATTTGTTGAAAGTTGTATCCTTGATCAAGAATGACATTTTGTCATTTCTGCAAAAGAGCGAAATTCCTCTGGTGAAGAATTTGAAGTTCAAGCAGAGCCAAAATTGCTCAATGTCATTAATAGGGCCCAGACTGAGCTTTTGTGCTGAAATAGCAACAGTTTAGGGGGAAAAAATTAGGAGGTTAAAAAAGCAGTCATGAGGCCCCAGAAGGATGCCAACCATGCAAATCTCCATTCTCCCAATTAGCATCTTGTTCCCGTTCTTTTGTATTTCTTCTCTGCCTCTACTTTTCCTGTGTGTGTTTTCTGCAAGGATAACCCCAGCTTGGACACAGGAAGGTGAAAGCATTCTTACCATGTTTGTGGTGCAGAACACAAGCGGCCTCTTTGAGTGTGGGCCAGGTGTGTGCTTAGCTGAGGCTGAAATTCTGCCAGGTTTTCTACAGTCAAGAAATACACACACACGCACACACACACACACTCTCATATATATAAATAAATATATATATGTATGTATAAACATATATATATGAATGTTAATAAATATTTATATATGCATGCAAATATATTTCTGCATGTGTTTGTGCTTAGGTACATACTCTGTGCATCTTCTTGACAGTGCTGATTTCCACTTCACAGCAGCTTGTTATTTCAACAAAGCATAATTGATTTTTTTTTAGTGGAGAATCAGATCACTGTTGCCTAATGAAGGAAATAAACCCAAGAGCTACGCCTCCTCACTTCCTAAACAAGAAGATTTTTGGGTTTGAGGGTCCTGATAGGAGGAAGTTGTTAGGAGTTGTCTTCCTGGCACATCCCAGATCTGTGCTTGGCTGTCCTGACAGTAAGCAGACTCGCAGCTCCCCCGATTGGCACAGTGAATTTGTCAGCTTCACTTCAGACAGCAAGAGGCAAGGGAACAGCTGGGCCTTCAACCAGCCCCAATGTTTCAGTAGAAACACATCTGGGACATGGTCATCAAGCACATTCTGGAGAAACAGTGAAGAGAAGCAGGTATGAGTCTCCCTTGCCAGGGCCCTTACATTTTTGTGGTACCATCCATCTGAGCCAGCTGTGTAGGAACTTGTGGCTAAGTAAAGCTTTATTTTTTTGACCCTGCTAGACCAGACCTCTGTCAGTACACAATGTGTAAAACCAGAGCGTCGTGAGGGTCACAGTTCTGGCATATGCCCTTGAATCAGGATTTTATCAATGTAAAAAACACTCGCTGCTAGAAAAAAGCAGTAGACATCTTGGTTTGTTTTGTTCAGTAACTAAAAGGATCCTGTTTTGCCTCGGTGATTCTCTGTGCTCTGATTGACTTTTTCCTACCAATTTCAGGTGCATCAAGACAGTGTATTTCATTCTAGAAAAAGAGCTTCCTTCCTATTTTTTGAGCATTTTGGTTTTTTCTTGGTCAGTGCATGCCTTTCAGAAACGTAGTAAGTGGCATCAATGAATCCCCCTGCCTGCAAAATCAGAGTCCTTGTTGAGCTGTACACTTGCACTGCAATAAAGTGATTTTAGTTTTCTGTATCCTACAGTTTTGCATGCAAGGTCCCTAGATTTAGAGGCTTATTAAAGATTCCATAGGCAAGCTTGTAGTCAAAGAGTCATAGAATGGGTGAGGTTGGAAGGGATCACTGGTGACCACCCAGACCAACCTCCCTGCTTAGGCAGAGTCCCCTAGAGCATGATATTAAGGACTGTGTCTAAATAGCTTTTGGCTATCTCTGGGGAAGGAGACTGGAACTTTCCACCAGTGAAGACTTGTGCTGTTTTCCAAAAACCTGATCATCTTTACACAGCAATCTCTGCCTGCACATCCGGAAGAGTCCTCATTTGGCAAGAAAGTACAATGGAAACGCAGGAGTGGCATTAGAAATAATTTCCTTACATGATACTATATCAGGCCTCAGCTGAACTGAGAAAGAGTTAAATTGTTTGCCCCAAGAGCTCTCTGTCAGACTATGTAGACCGGGTTGATGATCTCAGGCAAGACAGATTTCCTACAGATTACAGAGGCATATCTGAACACTGAGTCAATTCTTGTCCAAAAGTTATGAGTAGCCTGATGATAATGCCCTGCAGTAGCAGGCAACCTGCCACAGGGCTGCCAAAGGCTGGCCAGAGGTTGAGCAGCACCCAGCAGGGCCAGCATGATGTGAGGCACAGCATTTTGTGGCTGGTGTCTATAGGAGATGGCAGCTTTTACTTCCCGGCCTCTGGTCAGCTTTGGGTTCAGTGGGAGCCAGGAGCTGCTGCACACGGGCAGATAGAGCACAGTAGCTGAAACACCTCAGCCTTGTGATGTACAAACACATCTTTGCTGTGTTTGGTGGCATTTTTCCTCTGGGTAAGACAGAATCTCCTGCAGCACGTGCGGTGTCACTTGGTGTGCCGGACTTCCAGATGGGAAGGAAATCTAAAGCCCTGAGTATCACTTTGCAGAAGCTGCTGATTCGTGTTCCTATCTGTTATCTCTCTTCATCGTTTCCAGATGAAGTCTTGCACAGGCAACATGATTTATATAGCTCAGTGGAATGAGTCATAGAAATTAAATGCCCTGTTATCTTTATTTCTTAGTCATGTCTCATCCTGGTCATTCTTAAGAAGAAGGAATCTTCTAATATATCTTCAATGATAAGAAAAGTCTCCTTGGTCTCTCTTTGTTGCTGACATAGACGCATTTATTTGCCTGTTGCACATTTACATGCCTATCTCTGCTTCTCTCCCTCTCTCTTTGTCTTTCTCTGTCTCATGTTCTTGCCTCCTCCTGGAGGTACTGCTTTCTTATATGTACATTGGTACACAAAACACAGCCATGATAAAAGACTTGCACATCCTAGTTAGCCTGGTTGATTTTTACTTGGTCTGGAGAGCCTTAAAACCTGAAAAGGCATTGAATATCAACAGTGTGGCACTTTATCCAACAAGAGAATATTTGTTTTCATAGGTGAGCTACCCAGTACCAGCAGTCCTGACTTGCCTGGCTATGGGGTGAATTGAGATGGAAGAAAACACTCTGTGTTCCCAAGAATAGGCACAGGTTATCTTTTCTTTAACCTTCCAGTTTGTTTCCCCTGCTTGTTTGTTTGGGTTGTTTTACCCTCTACCCATTTGAGGTGTGTTTCTGGTTCAATGCCCCTGTAAAGGCCAGAGGAATTAGCACAGTTGAAAGAAATCCAGTATTGAATTGCCCTTGTGTTGTCTGGACTTTGTTATGGCTTCAGTTCATTAAAACCAAGAGATGGATAGCTGGAAGAGAGAGAGAGACCAGCTAGAGGGGGGCACTAGGGGCTGGACTGTGG
Organism: Nicator chloris; assembly: GCA_013400495.1. Taxonomy (NCBI): domain Eukaryota; kingdom Metazoa; phylum Chordata; class Aves; order Passeriformes; family Pycnonotidae; genus Nicator; species Nicator chloris. The sequence continues at coordinate 440,988 of WAAE01001584.1, read as the reverse complement.
CAAGTCTCCTTGAGGGGCCAGACCTGTTTTCTTTTGAAAAGAACACTATGAAAAAGTCACAACTGTGAAATGGCAGGCTGAGTAGGAAATGACATATTCCAGGCAAGCTGGAGAAAGATAGATGCTCTGTGCCCTAATTTTCCCGAGTTCCTCACCTCCGGTTCTCAATGTGCAGATGGGTGTGTTGCATCCCTGCCTCACTTCTCCAGTTCTCTGAGCTGTCGATTTATTCCTCCACACACCTCCCATTCCTCTGATGTTCCCAAACAGTGACTTGGGCAGGTCCCATCATTGGTGTGGTGGGCTGCCTGTAGCTCCTGCTGATTGCGGGTGTCCCTAAGGACAAGGAATTTACCTCCACGTGGAATCTCTCTGTGGAATGCAGCTGCCATGTATTTGTTACTCTATCCCAAACAGATGGACAAGGAAGAAGGATGCAGTATAGGAGAAATGGTGCCTTCCCAAAGACTGAAAGAGAGAGATGCATCCAGATGAGAAAAAGGGAGAGGCAAGACTGATTCCTTGGTTTGTCTCATTTTCTCTAAAAATTGAGTTCTTCAAAAACCTGAGTTTTATGCAGCTGTTTTGAATCAAACTTATCTATTTAGGTAAAATTATCAAGGCAGCCTAAAATAGGAGTAGAGTCCTTGAGGCATGGTAGCAATACAGTGACTTTTTCCTATCAGTTCTCTAAAAAGTTGCTGTTGCTACACCAGTAATTGCAACAACGGAGATGATAATTGTAACGAGCTGTCCTATTTTTAAACCAGGAATGAAAATTTTCTCCCTTCTCTGTTCTCAACTATTAGTCCTCTTCTCTTCTCTTCTCCCCACATTTAACCATTTAATGACTGGAAACAAAGAGGAAAATAAGAACAAAAGAATGTACAGGAAACTAATGACATAGGAGGGGATCTGGGTGGGAAAAAGCCTGTTTCTTCCATTTCATCAAACAAAATCAGAAAAGTGTTTTGAAACCCAAATTTTGAGGCGCTTTTAAAAAAAAATTAATTTCCTAAAGGATCAAATACATAATAAAGTATTTTATTTGAAATCATGCACCAGTTCTGTTAAATAGATTGGTGAAAATGAATTCTGTACCTATTAAATATGTCAGTATCTGCTAAACAACATACAACATGAATAAATCAATGTGACTGAATACTCCTGTATTTGGAGAGAAACATGCATGAATAGTCTTTTGACATTATTTCTGTCTGATGTGTCAGAATTTACTAAGCTGTTTCATAAGAAACAGCTCCATCAAAGAAGAGCAGAAACCATACAAAATATAATTTTAAAATACCTGCTTATTAGGAAGAACAGATGGTGCATTCATATACCATAAAATTGTAAAATTTCAGCAACCTTGAATATCAAGTTCTTGAGTTGTAACCCATTTGCACTGGAAACTTAGTTAGCAAGTCAGAAAAAACACACTCAGAATTCTGCAGAGCTGTAAAAGAAGTGAGTGCTGACACATTAAATAAAACGCGTCTATTTTTATGTCAAGTCCTGATAACAGTACATTTTTTCATTTTCAAACATAAAGAGAGAAAGAATTCACTGCTTTCCAGACTTGGCCAAAGCACCTGATTCACAACGGAAAATATTTTTATGTCTTATGTCAGCATTACTTTGTTCCAAATTAAGGGCTGTGGTACTGATACCTTTCTTTTATGACAGCGCCCATTTCTCACCAGTTCTCTCTTTCCCATAACAGTGCTGCATGTTGGAGATGCAACACAGAGATGTTTCAGTTCACTCAACTCTTCACATCAGTTTTCATTGACATTTGAATGCAAAATGGCATAGTGCAGCTTGTCTTTTGTGATGCAACCCAGGGAAACCATGGAGGAAGAATGAGAACTTGAAACCAGATTTTTCAAGCAAGTTAGTCCAAACCAGACTTGCTGACTGAAATATTACCAGAAAAAAAGCAAAAAATGCATCTAAGGTTTCACTGCAAGCATTTAGGGGCCAAGGCTGAAGACTGAAATCTCCCTTTCAGTTTAACTGACTATCCCTGTCACTTGTTAGTATCTGGAACTGAATGGGCAACTGAATGTGTTTGCAGAATTAGATTCTTGAAAGCTAAATCAATAAACTTGGAAACAGACATGTATCAACACTGAAAAAATGCTGGCATTACTCAGACAAGTACGCAAGGCTTGGTACCGGCAGCTGGAAAAAAGTGACATAAATTCTTAGCAATTTTGTATTTCGCTGGGAGCTGTGAACGGTGGGACTGGGTCTGCCTAGCTCTCCTCATAATTTTGTACCCTAGTTTAATGCATTCTTGAAGGCCAGATGAAAAGTCATCTGTGATATTATTTTGCACAGGCCTAAGTCTCACTGACGTCAATTGGGCTTGAAGAATACAACAGGGGCAGATGCTTGAGTTCCATCATCTACCACCAGCATGTACCTCAAGTACCTTGGACTCTCAGAACACATCTGGAATCACAGTCTGTAGCTTTCACAACGTCCCTGTCTGCTTTTCTCTTCTGCTCGTTCCCATAGTATCAAACATTGCAGAAGTTGGGCTGGTTGGACGTGGATGCTGACCATGTCTTTTATCCCTCTAACCACCTTCTGTTGCTTTTAGTGGTAGTGCCACCACTTGCCCAGGATGTGTTAGGAGCTGATGCCGGACCAGTACAGTCACTTCTAGCAATCCCTACTGTCACTCTTCATTCAAGTCCACAGACGCTGCCGCAACCTTTTCAGCAAAAACCAGCAGCAAGGAGCAGCGGAGTTCCCTGTACCTCAGCAGAAGCTTTTTGTGCCATTGCGATGCTGTGAAACACAAACACGAGTGAACTTGAGAGCACCATCTCTACCAGGTAAACTGCTCATTAAACAAAGAGGAGATAAGCTAAGCTTGCTCCATCTTTGCAGCTGCATACAGGTCTCTGGGTTAGGAGACGAGTCAACAAAAGTCGTTGTGCAGTGGTTCGTAAGGGTGCCGAAGAGAGATTGTTTTCCTTTCCCTTGTTTTCATCTGCAGTGAAAGGTCAAAATCACTTTCAAAGATACCTGTATCTTGATCCAGAAGATCGAAGAGAAAAACAATATTTCAGCTTATCCAAAGGAACAGTAGACACACATCTCACATTTGATTGGCTGTGAATATTAGAGACCCAAGGAGAACACTTTTTTTGCCTACATAATAGGGTTTTTTTGCATCAGGCAGTACCCTCTGCTGTCAAACATTTATGAGAAATTGATGCAAGTCAGGGTAGCCCCATCTCACAACTTTGTTCTCTTTCTTCAGCCCAGACAGCCACTTCATTAGGTTTGACTCAGTACCCACCTGCCTCAAAGACAGCATAGCTATTCACTGATGTCACCTATGGATTTCAGGGTACAGCACTGTGGGCTGGGACCTGTTCCTTTCTGTATGTTTGATATAACATAAAGAAACTTCAGCTGACCCCTCCTGACTTTCTCAACAGTCAAACTCAAATGGACAAATAGTCTTAAACCAGCTCTGTCAAGGAATGCCAGTGCTGTCTAAATGATCCAAGTTTCTGATGGGAGTCACACATGGAAAGCATTCACAAGGTTTCTTCAAACTGGGAGTGAGTACAGTGAGAACTGATCTACAGTGAGATCCTGGCACGTACTCCAAAGCTATTGAAACCAATAGCCTCAGTGCTGTTTCTACATCCTTTTAAACTACACTAAAATTACTCTTTTCTGACAATTCTATTCTCGAAATTTGTCCTTGAGTTAGCTTACTCTTCCCCCTCCTTTTTTTTTTTTTTTCAGAGGAGATTTCCCAATGAAAAATTATCCTGGAAGAGATATAAATAACATCTGGGTGTGAAAAGTTCTTTAAATAGCTGACTAAGTCAGAAAAGAGCATGAAGAATTTTTTTTTCTTTTCTCAGCGTGATAGTCGAAACTGGTAATCTCTTCCTCTTGAGTCAGCCCAGCTCTGTGAGGCTGGTAGGCCAGGCTGCAGGAGCTAGCCTCTTTCAACATTTCATGGGAATCAAATTCTCCCCAGCCTAGCTTCCCTCCTGCTTCTTTCTTCCCTCTGACTTGCTACCTCCTCAGGATAACCTAGAGTTAATTCATGGTAGTTAAGCCTGTCCTAGAAACTCAGCTTAAGATGATGAGTTTCTCCTCCCAAGAGGTTCCTTTACGCTATTTTCTTTACCACACCTTCAGTTTATTGTACAGCTGTCATACAGTGCATCTTGTTCCTGCTTGCCTCAAGGAACATATTAGAAGTTTGTTATTTATCTATGGGAAAACAATTGGTAAATAGCTGTCCTGCTATTCTTCTGTGAGGATTTCATATTCTCTTAAGCAAATTAGGTACTGAATACATTTCCCTCTGTTTAGCATGGTTTCAACCCTCAAATGTTTCTCCATAAGGATTGCCAGTAGATACTTCCTGCATATTTGTCCCACCATCCTATTTCTGGCCTCTCCATATCAACCTGTGCTCTTAGCTCACGCCCACCCCTTTTATAATTTACATTTGGCATAATGGCCTGGGAACAATCTCATTTCCTTAGAGAAGACCCTCTAGACTTTTGCATTTAGCTGCTTCTTGTAAAATTAAACTGACTATACCTCTCCTTTGCTCCACCCTAATTGCATGTTAGTGGAAGCCAATCTGATAACATATTTGCTTCTAAACCCTTTACTCTGCTGGGAAGCATCATGGTACTTCAGGGTGAATAGCGTCCTGAGAATAAATTGTTCACTATTGAATTGCCACTAAATTAATACCAGCTTAAGAACTCTGAACTGATCACCCTGCTCTGCTCATCTTGGGGCGTTACTGTGGCCCTTCCTGTTTAGGAAGGCAGTTTTTTCCTGGGAGCTTCATGGGACCCTCAGTATCAGAAAGGCACTTGTCACAAGAGGCTGTACAGACGGAGCCTTTTCCGTCTTATTGCACTCTGGCACCATTCTCACCTCTGTCTTGTTGCCTCTTCCAGATGTAGTTCCCTAGAGCACATGGTGATTGGAGGTGTCCTCCAGACCAAGTTTCCTAGCCCTGAGGCCTTGTGGCCTGGAGAAGGCACCTCCTGCATGCTGCTGCAGGCTGAAGGTCTGGACAACTTCCACGGTCGGTAAGACAGTGAAGAATCCGCCTGGACAAGAGCAGGATTTCACTATATAAGCTGTTTCATTCATTCAGTAACAGCTGGTTAAAGCTAATAATGTCTCAGTTTTTCCTTTCTGTACCTGATGCTGTGACCCAGTCCAGGTCTTCCTCAGTCTGGAGGACACCAGAGGGGAACTTCACTCTTGGGAAGCACCTCTTCTGTCCTGGTGACCAGGCCACAGATGGCTTTGGAGTAACCACACTGAGCCTCTTAACAAAACCTCATATTTGTGTACAAGCTTCCAGGGCAAAATGGAAAATGAAGCATCAGCCAACACTTCCTGTAGATCCAGCCTTGTGCACGGGTTTGGGTAGTGGTGTTTCATTGTTCTGGTTAGCGGTTCTCATCAGAAACGAAAAAGAAGCTGTCAAATGGTTGTGCAAGAGAAATATGACCACTGGAGCATCCTGACTGCTCTGTAAAGGGGTCTGCTGCAAAAGCATCAGCAACCTGCTCTAATAGCCCAAGGATGATATTTCATAGGATTCTCCATCGTGTGGTGGTTGTGACACTCTTGCAGAACAGGTCTAGGACCAAATTCTGTACATGAGACCCGGTCTGTAGGGATTCTATTTGGATAAATACTGACTTGTTCCTTCAGATCAGCAGACCCAGCTTTGCACACAACCAGAAAGTAAAATCACTACTGAGTACAGTGGACTCTGGCCAATTTTGTCCACATGCAGCTGAGGCCACAGCAGAATTTGGTACCCCAGCTCTCTGCTGTGCTGTAACCAGATGGCAGCAGGTGAAGAATGTGTGTGCTGGCAGTTGGGAGCTCTGTCTCTGGCAGAGGCGGCATATCCTCAGAAACAGACCAGCTGGGCTCCCTGTAGAGGTTGGACACTTGGAGCCATAAGTATGATTTCTATTCCACTTCAACCTTTAAGATGCTGCCATTTCCTACCATGCTGCTTATCATCCAGAAGTTTCCCACCTTGCCTTTCTGCCCTAGGTTTTAACAATTTTCTCTTCCTGCAGAGACCATCCCAAGGGGCTGAGAGTAAGATCTGGGGACTGTCCTGCTTCCTACTCAGTGTTCTTCTAAACTGACCTGCTTCTCAGATGCTTTCCATCTTCCCGAGCCTCATCTCTGCAGCAATGCCCGATGTTCGCTGGGTAGGGTGCTGGGAAGAGACGGAAATGAGCCTTTGCAGACACTTTGAACTGTCTCCTGAATAAATGGAAGAAAACTAAAGGATAGCCAGACAGCAGGGATTATTGATTTTATAGCTATTTCAACAGCTTCATCAGCAGTGGCATGTAAAAAGAGCTCATCACTTATAAACTGACTCTTCCAAGGATCAAAGGCTTGTCAGGCAACAATTAGTTCTGGTAATTTATCAGTTGTTTGAGCTTGTCAGGTGGAGAGAGAAGGCTAGTTCTGCATCAGCTCCCTTGCAAAGTTATGGCTGTAGCCAGGGCCAGGTAGGATGTCCAGGTCACTCATTTGCTAAATATTTCATGTCCTCCAATGTTCCATCAGTCTTTCCGGTACCTGATCCAATTTGGTTAGGCTGTCAGCTGAAAAGGAGGCATCTCTTAGCACACTAATGTCACCCCAGCCACAGGTTCTTTGTCGCCTTAACAACGTCCCTGTCAAATCCCTGCTGAGCAGCTAAATGAATTGGAATGCAGCAAAAAGAAGAAAAAAAGAAAAAAAAAAAAAAAACAAACAAAAGGCCCCCAAAAAACAAAACCAAAACCCAAAACCAACTGTGGTCTGTTTTTAATTAGCCCATAAACCATTCAGAGCTTCCAACTGTGCTGTCCATCCAGAGAGGGAAAACTGAGGGCAAATATACCCTCTCCTTGTAGACCTCATGGTAAAAGAAAAAAAAAATCCATGTAAACAGCAAGAGCTGATTTGAACAGATGAGAAGCCTGAGCAAAAGCAACCATTCTGTGTAGCAGCCCCTGGTCCAGGTGCTAAGAGCAGCTGCACACTTTGCAAAGCATCCTTTGCAAGGGCACCTACAGATTTTGGCTATACTGACCAGAACTCTGCTAGTTTAAGTGGGAATAAAAAAGACAGATATCAAGGCAGAGAGCCCCTTGATTCTGGACTTTTATGACAGGGGGGAGTAGGTCCAAAATGTGTTGTACAACATTGAAAAGACTTTCATTGAAGTACAAGACATTGCATGTGCTCACAAGTACACGTGCCAGGTTGGTAAAATACCTTAAATTTCCCCTGATGTACCTGATTGTGTACACTTGATAATGTATTTATACAATCACATTTTTTTTTAAGAACAGTAACTTTCTTATGTGCTATAAATAGTGGTGGGAGTCAATCCCGCACTTTCCTATGCTGACAGCTCCATTTTGCAACTTTTTTTTGCAATCTACTTTCCATGTATAACCACCAGTTTAGTTAATTTATAATGTGGGCCACCAAAGAATTTCCACTGGAAGTGCAAACTGTTCCAGGAATTTCACATATGCAGGTTGTTTTAAAACACATATGAACTTGTGTCCCTTAATCACATTTCATGGTTCTTCAGATCTTCATGGAACACAAGCTGAAAAAACAGCTACTATCAGAGCTTCACAAAGAAGCAGCTCACAAAAGTTGTGTTTGGTCACAGGGACAGTACAGAAATGCTTGTGTGTAAACAAAAATAAAGGAGAGACTGCAGTTTGCTTGAGAAGTTCAACCCTGTGCATGTATAGACATTTATAGAAACATCTTTGGAGAAAAATAATTACTCAGCAGAAAGTGGTTAGTTCAAAGAATAAATTTTTACTGTACAGTAATATCTAGCCAACTTTCTGACTTGCCTAAAGGGTCAACACCAGAAGCAGCAATCTATAATCTATTGCCAATTCAGGGCAAAGGACGGCACTCATGAACAATTTGCTTTTCAGCCAGGTGAAAGGCGTCCTTGTGCTCATGATGAAGCAGGCTAAGGGTGAAGTCAAATTAAATTAACAGCTTTAATGCACATTTGGAAGCCACTGGAAAGCACATAGCTGCAAAGTGTCCAACTGGATGTGGACCGAGAATGACATAATGGTTAGCAGAGACCCAGAAGGAAAAACAGCAGGCCAAGTCCTCAGGAAAAGCCGTAAGATTTTAGAAAGATAGTGGATCAGAATTTCTGGGAAAACTAAGAAAATGTTCTTCTTATGAAAACATGGAAGAAACATGGACGTCTGCTGAGGTGTCTGTGGATTTCATAGCTGTAGGCTATTGCTGCATGACTGTTACAATAAAACCTTTCAGCTGGTGAAATCAGTGGTGTTCCTCCAAGCTCTCCCGAATAATGCCAGTTTAGTCCATCCATAGGGAAGCTGGGATGTGACTGGACAGCACTCCCAGCTGAGATCCTTTCTCAGAAAAAATGTGCTGTAAGAGCAGCTGGCAGGGCAAAGCAGCCCCCATGGTGAACCTGCAGCCATGTGGGACAGGAGGTTTACATTCCCAGAGGACGGATCAGGGCAGCTGGTGTGGCTTGTGACAGCAGCCACCCCGTCTCCTGTCCCCCAAAAGGCACACTGGCAGCAGCATTGAGCATCGCAGGCTCTGATCAGCCCAGCAACGATCCCTCTTTTCAGCAGCATGGGTTCTTTCATTCCTGCTTGCCTTGCTGCATAATTAAGTCAACTGCCTGATGGATGTGCTGGGCAGCCCACGTGTGAGGAGAGAGAGCCTCCTTTGAGGTGACATGCGAGGTACAATCATAAGGGAAAAACCCACGGGGCACTCTCAAGACACCTCTCCAGCATGTAATGCCATGGTTCTCGTTCTGAGCTTGTTTATGCTACTCGAGGGAAGTCCTCCCACAGGCAAATACACACCTCAGAGGTCTGCACATTTCTGATAAGAATAAGGCGTGCACCGTTTGTTCAGCTTTTCTGTCCACTTTAGTTTCTTGTCTAGTTTGTGAATATCACTGCTTTATGCTCCTGTTAGGAATAAGAGAAGATTAAAATAAGAAACAAAAGACAAACAATCTCTTGCAACAATAGGATTGAAAGGAAGATGACAAGAGGAGAAGCTCTCGCCCTTCAAAATGTTCAATACACGCGCCTACCTTTGTACAAGAAGTCCTTAGAGTGCTCCTTTTTTTTTTCATAATGGATACTTCATCAAGTCCTGAGCTGAATTGCGTTTGTGAAAAGAGGTGGACGAAGCAGAGAAAAAATGTAAATTAAACCTATATGACCAAAATACAGTGCTGCTTTCTTCTTGCCAGATTAGAAGTTGGATTTGTTTCTGATGACTGGCACAAACATACATTTTTCCTTTAGCTAGGAAAAAGTTAGTTTTAGGGTTGTTTTTTACTTTATTTCCTTGGAGGGAAAAACACAACAACAGTGTGGGCTTGGATTACAGTTGGTGAACTCAATTTCTGTAGCCCCCAAAATAGCTGCAGAGGTCAATGAAACCACAAACTCCATGGGGCTCATCCCTTTCTGAATGCAGCTTTTTTGAGCCAGAGGCAAACTGCCCTATTGCTTACCAAAGTGATATTTATCTGATTTATTACTATCAAATGCTTGCAGGGAGGAAAAAACCTAACCAAACAATAACAAAACTCCTCCAAACCCAGACCAAGAAAACCAAGAGCCACTAAAGGCCTGTGCTAGCATCAGCAAACCCGTGTCTGTTTGTCCCCAGCGTGGCGACACCAGAAAGAAGGAAGCCTTTCTGGGTGAAATTCTGCTCTCATTTGCACTGGCAGAAATGATGCCTCTAAAGCTGAGGGAATTGTTGGCTGGCTGGCCAGCCCAGTGGACTTCAGGCAGAATTCAGGTCTCCTTGACCTGATCAGAGCAGAGGAGCTTGTCCCAGGCACTAAGACATACCAACTGATTGTTAACCATATTGAGCAAAATAGGCTTCCCTACCATTTTTCACCTAGCTCAGATTTGATCAGAGATATAAAATAAAGAAAGACATGAAAACTCATTCTGGCTACGGCTCTGAAATGTCTTTTGCACGATGTTTACCTCAGGAAAAATGATCTTGCCGCTATCTTGTACTTTATCTGCAGCTTTCTGTCTCTCTGCATACTTACACTTAGCACCACAGCTTCCAAGCATTCTCCTCTAATTAATCAAAAAGTCGGTCCTTTTGTTTCCTAGGTCACGAAGGAAGAACAGTACATTAAATAAAGATATTGGCTGAGGATGGAAGTTGGATTTCTACCCGAGGAGCCTAATAATAGTGCCTTGATGCAGTAAAATAATAGTGCCTTGATGCCAAGTAAAAATTGATATGGTTTCATATACACAGAGGCAAACAGTTGAGTGTGAAAAGAGTAAACACCAGATAGCATTCAAACAGTGGTTTATCCAGCTCATTCTGTGTTTGTAAATACAGGAATGTGTTGTGGTGGCTAAATTTATCCTAATGTAAGGAAACGTGAACAAAGAGGCTGGTGTTTGGTAACTTCTATAGGCAACATTAGGACATCCTGAAGGAATTATTTGGGGGCAGTTCATGATAATGTGGTACAGATTAGAGTTGCCATTTCTGGAAAAATTAGGTCAGAATTATGTAGATAAGATGGAAAGAATTTCAGTAGCATTGTAGTATTTTCCTGACTCACACGTCAAAGCTTTGTTTTATTGTATACCTTGTTTTGATCTATAGTCAAAACAGCCTTTATCCAGAGAAAATGAAAATAAACCAGCTGAGAAAGAAAGAATTACAGTCAGCGTTCAATAAAAATAAGTACAACAAGGCTAATTTTGGAGAACAGTTGTCTTTTCCTGTGAAACTTTTTCTGATTCCAGAAATGGCCATACTGAACCCAGGAAAACTCAGAGGAGGGAGATACACTTTGATAACAGCTCAGGAATGGAGCTTTTCCTTGCTCTTGGTGTGAGACAGAACTTCAGTCATATGTCAGGTGTATTTTGGGCCACACTGGAAAGTGATGTCCTTCTTCCCTATACACTTTATGCTTCTCAAATTTCATCCTGTGTTAGAAGAACCTGTCACTTAAAAACAACACAGATCATAGTCATGAAAGGTTCCCTTTTTCAGAGCAGTGAGATTAGTTCTAGTTTGAAGACCAAGAGCTTTGACTCTGCAGCCTTGCCTCTGGAGTCAGCACAATGTTTCCTTTGGCTTCAGGTAGAATTTTTTTCACTCAGGTCGTTCATTATAACTAAGAATGTACTTTTACACTGCTCTGTGTTCAGTGCCATAAATCCCAGCACATATTATGCCTCTCTTTTCTCACCAGGGGCTCTAGCCTAAGTTACTGAATCTCTCTCTCCCACAGAGCTTTGAGAAGGAGCAAACCTCTGGGACAGACCCTGGTACTTGTATGTGAGCCAGAGTTAAGATAAAATGCTTCATGTTCCCTTTTGCTTATTCAATGAGACAAACAGACTGCTGAACTTTGCTTTTTTGGTCTAGCTCATTAATGCAAAGCTGCAGTTTATGCTCCAATGCCACAAGGCAAATGGGGGGGAGGGTGGCATGCAGAAGCAGGAGCGCATCCCCTTCCACCCTCGCTGCACACCAGCGCGTCCCTGAAGCCAGCTGGGCAGCACGAAACATCTCCTCCCACTCTTCCCAAAGCCTGCAAGCCCCTGCCATCAGGGCATCTTACCCCCCTCGTGTTCTTTGCATCGAGGCTCCGGCTCTTACTTTGCAGGACCCTGGGGACCACATCGAACCCATGGCATGCCAAAAGGCCAGTGATCACCACGCAAAGCTGCAGCATGAGCTGTAGAGCAGCAGATGCAGTTTACTGGGAAGGAAAGGGGAATGGAAGGCAGCTTTTGACTCCAGGCATGAACAGAGTAAACCTTAGAAGGAACGGGTTTATTTTTAGGATGGTCTCTCAAGAATCTCTTGAGCAGATAGTCAGGGCCTTGGGCTACTAAAGCCCACCCACATAAGCATCATTTAGGCCAGCCACCTACAAAATACAAATAACCAGCCATAATAATGGCACAGACACTGCTGCAATGCTCCCCCACTCCCAGAATTGATCGTCTCCTCACACTCTTTCCTGAGAGAGAAAACAGGAGCAACTGGGGTGGGAAGGCTGATGCGGAGCCCCTTCACTATCAGGGACATCCCACACCAGCTGCTCGCCTGCCACTTTGGCTGAGTGACAGGCAGCATCTTAACTACTTGTTTGTTTGTTTTCCCTGTCAAAGGCAACCACTGGTAGGGCAAGAAATGGAAAACCAGGGAGCATTAGTGAGGTCTCTTCATGCCTGACAGAGGTCACTGATCCAGGCGCATGCCGAGCAGTCAGTGCTGGTGATGCAGAGATCAATGGACAGCTCCAGGGGCTGCATCCTGCCCTGCAAAAGCACAGGGGTTCCCGGTTCCTTCCCACTGTCCGGACCAGGCACTCCTGTCAGACTAGGATTGCCAGCAATGTCATCTCCCCACTGAATTACTGCTCCAAAACATAGCAGAGCAGTGTGAAGGAAACATGATATGGGCCCGACTGTCAATATTATGAATATTGACAAGAAATCCAGAACAATTTCAGAAATTTTCAATGGTGACTACTTCAGTGTTTGGGTCACATTCCTTGCATTGTATTTCTTTGTTAAGTTCTGTTTCTAAAAAAACCCAAACCACTCAGTTTTATCCTTGCATTAACTCTTGTGCTTTTTTTTTTTCCCTATAGGATCAGAGATTATTAAATCCATTTATTTTCCTTAAGCATCTAGGTATAACCATTTAAAGCCAGTGTTTTGGAAACCTGTAAAAAATTAACTAATTGATCTAGATCTTTCCTGAGCTTGGGCCCCATTGAGGTTCTATTGAGATCTCCATCTTTACCTTGCATGGAATGGGCTGAAATTTTTAGTATGGCACGGTAATAAGTAACATTGCCTAGTTCAATACAGCCCACAAATTTTCCAGTGTGTGCATTTTCCCCTCTAGTTCACCTATACCCAAATCCTTAATGCCCATATTTTAATGCTATAGTACATCTACATCAGACACGTGAGAAGACTGCTCCAGGATAAATTCATTCGTCCAGTTTAGAGTTTGCCATGAAGATTTGATGAGCAACCTTGCAGCTAGAACAAGTGTCATCTGCTGTCTCACATCTGGCACAAACTTTGATTGCTGTGATCTGGCTTATCTGACAGAAAGGCAATCGTGCACATACTTCACCTGGGTCAGCTTGTGTACGTGGGGCAATCTACCTCCATGATCACAGAGCCACAGACTAAGGAAAAACAAGCCAATACAGTAATTAAAAATATTTATTTCTGAAGATATTTACCTTGATAGGCATAAAGCATTTCCCAATTTCATACAGAAATACATAAAACATGCATAGACCAATATGGCCTACTTCAATGTGTATTCAACATGGTAAATATAATGACGAACTTGTGTGAATATAAATACAAGACACAAAAATAAGCACATAAGATTCAACTTGTCTGCAAATTCAACAATGTGAACAAATTCATTGCTATAGACATTCACCCAATATTAGCCTTTTGACTTAATTCAAAACAACCCTTTGTCTCAATGCATTTCCACCAAACAAGGCCCTGAATAAATCTTGCAACAGCCTCTGGTACATCCCCACTTCAGTGCATTTTTGGTAGCATGTAAGACACAACAACCTCTATTATTAGAACTTCAGTTGGCCAAATATCCTTGTTATGGGAAACTTAGTAGTGTCCTCTAACTTTTATTTTATGTTGAAGGGTCCTTTGGTATCCAAAGCCAAAGGACTTTGACTATGCAAACAATCAGAGTGCCTAACCCACATTCAGATAACTCTGGTTGTACAAGTAAACTAGACTTCTGAAGAAAGGCAAAGGGTTGCAGCTGATTAGTAAAGGCAATAACAAGGTGTAAAAATACTCTAGCAGGAGTGCAACAAACATATGCGAGGTAGACATGTATATATGCAGTAAGTCCTCATTAAAGTAGCACGGTGGCTTTCATTTTTGCATTTTAATCAAAAGGTAGAGTTCTTTGAAGTTTGTACACTCAGATCTTGCTTTCTGTCCTTGCTAAGCACATCTGCGAGGTCTTCCCTGCAAGATGCGTTTGATGTAGACCCCGAAAGCTCCTCAATCAATGGGTAACATTCCAGAAGCAGTATTCAAATGTTTCTTCTAGCAGATGGCTTTTCATGAATGTTACTGCGGGCTTCCCTTCAGCCCTTCTACCCATCCACCTGAATTCCAAAATGATAAAATCCTTTGTCTTTGTATCTCCAAATACAGGACTTCCTTAGCATTTTGCTCTGCTGTGCAAACACTTGGACAGAGGGGCCCTTCGCCATCATGGAATGTTGGAGTCAAGACAGAGTTTTTGTGATGCTTTGTCAGCAAGCACTGGGGAGAAAGACTCAGGTGATCTTCCCACTAGGATGCTTTCAGGCTTTCCCGGATGCTCTGCCTTTTGTTCGCCCTGTTATGTTTGAGCTTTCGCCCTTTCTGGAGCTCAGCCTTCAGCTTTGCGATACTGAAGGAAGCTTTAATACTGTTACCAATGGCTTCCAGCCTGCAAAAACAAGAAATGTACATTTAACGTTGTGACAAGGAAGATGCATCTCCAGTGTGAAAAAAAATTAAGTTTTAAATAAACCTCAGTCTAGATTTCTACCATGAGATCCTAATAAACTGCTGTTTGCTATACCTCTCTCAGAATTAGGAAGTTTTAAGATACTTGAAATGTTTCAAGTAAAATTCATAATTTCAATGCAAAGATTAAATTAAAATATTCACTCAAATATAGATGCCCTAGACTTCCTTAAGTAGCCAGTCAGGAGGTCTCCAGTGCTTTTTTTGTTTCGTCTGTGTTGTTTCTTTTAGGTAAACCTGATCCTACTTCCAATGAATGAGTGCATTTTTCAAGTAATTGAGCAAGCCCCACTTTCAAAAAATTATTTGAGACTTCCAGGGCCTAGGACTCATTCAATATCATCAGGTTGCCTGCTCCCATAAGTCCTATTCTGCTTGTGCAAATAGCACGAAAGAGTCTTTAGTACAGGCAAACTTCTGTTTTCCATACTTTTCCATGGGAATATGGCTGAACACTGAACGCAAGTGGAGGACAGACAGTGGGCTGAACTCAGCACCCGTGTCCTCACAAGCTAAAAACCCAGCGCATGAAGAAAAGCCCTCAAAATATCCTCATAGATTCCTCCACAACTCTCAAGCTGAAACCACCAGCTAAGCCCAGGATGACCCGAAGGCAGGTGAACTGTGCTCTCTATTGCTGCTCCGGGGAACTACAACAGGATGAGGAGAAACTCACCGCTTCATTTTCTTGCTGTCAACAAGCTGTCGGTTCATGCATTTGGGTCCAATGCAATTGCCGGCTTTGATGCGGTGCCGAGAGGTTTTCTCCACTGTGGACTGAGCCCTGTTAAAAGGGAAAAGGTGCTGCTGTTAAAAAAAAAAAAAAGCCAAGTCTGCAGTCCACAAGGTGAGGCATCTCACCAACCACTTCTCAAGGCATGTAATAAGCAATCCCTCTGGGCCAAGCCATAGTATGCATCATAGCAGTGTGAGCACTCAGGTAGGAGGCAAGGCTTTGGGGAGAGTATTCGCTCAGCAAGTGCCAAAATGAGTAAGTGCACCACAATCCATCCCTTTCACATGCATTGCCTTTTAAAGAGTAGCAACAAGAGACGCACCAGAGATCTTTGCCTGCCTGGCAGAAGTTCAGACATTTCTTGTCCTTCTGGTTGGCACATCGGCATCTGCTGCTTGGTTCAGCGAGCATCTCCGGCACCACGTCCTTCAGTGATCTTCTGGGTCGAGAAGGGCCTCCGAGACCATATGGAACAGTCTTTCTATGATCAAAGAGACAACATGAAAGTCATTCAAATAATTCTGTGGCTTCAAAACACTGTGCGGTATTTTGGGGAATCCTATCAATGGCATTGATTGCACGAGTAAAGGTTGTGGGATTGGGAATGCCTTGTTAGTCACAGTTTCCATGCAAATGCTTCTAATGATCCTGCAACAAATTTATTAGCATGGCTGCTGACAAGGAAAATGATCTTTTAATTGTGATTTCACAAGGCTGTTGTGCCTCCCTGTGCAATAGAAAGCAATAAAACCTCATCTCTTTGAACTTTGGCTACCGCCAACACTGAAAGAAGCAGTAAAAGTGAAGAACAGGTCCTCTCTCAGAGGAAACCCAGCAGCAGAAGAAATCACCAGAGTCAGTGTTTGCAGCCTTAAGTGAGCCTCCAGCTCACTACTTTTCGGTGAGGAGAGTACAGAAATGGATGCTGTACATCATGCTATTAACATGTGGGGATGCATTTATTTGGAGCAAAAAGCAGTAAAAGGCAGCTAGAGCCACCCGGTGCCAAAGTATTCCTTCCAACCTCCTAACTTGTCAGAAAGAAAACCCCTCAAATTCAGGCTGGCAAAATCATGCCTTTGGCATTTTGTCTGCTTCTGATTCATAGCGAAAAATATCCTGCAGCCTTTGCTGAGCAGCACCCAAAGGAAATACTGCTGCCCAGATTTTAGGAAGGCAGGTGTGTTAGGGCTATTAAGAGCTATCTGCCCGATCTAGGTGGCCAAATCCTGCTTGCTTTCTTCTGGTGAACAGTCTCGTTGCTAAATGTGTCAGAAAAGTAGGAGCAGGAAGGTAAAGCAGTAGGAGAAACTGTGCAAACAGCTATTCCTTCCTCCCCTTCCTATCTCTGCAGGGGGGTTGTGGTTCTTAATTTTCGCCTTCACACCTCCCTCCCTTTCTTCCTAACCAAATAGGAAGCCGGCACCGGGGAACTGCCGAAACCCCTGCACTCTACTCACTCGGGGGTGTTGATCCAGATGATGTCGAGGTGGCAGAAGTAGACGCACTCCTCGTCCATCAGCGAGGAGCAGGAGCAGCGCCGGGCGCGGCGGTGGGCGGCGGCGGGGGGCGGCGCGGCGTCCACCTCGGCTCCGGGGGCTGCGGGAGGGAGCGGCAGAGCTCAGCATCCGCGGCACGGCAAGGCAGGGCACCCGCGCATCCCCTCCCGCTGCATCCCTCGGGCAGCCCTCCCCGGAGCCCGGCGCGGAGCCCGGCTGCGACCCCGCAGCCCCCCGCGGGGCCGGCCCCGGGCGGAGGCGAGCGGCAGCGGACCGGCACCTACCTGCCGGCAGCAGCCCCGGGCAGAGCACGAAGAGCAGCGAGACGATCATGTGGCAATAATCCATAGCAGGCGGCGCAGGGCGGACGGGAGAAGTGAGGGGAAACAGGGTAAAAAAATTAATAAAAGGCGAGGAAAAAGCGGAGAAAGTGTCTCCCGGCGTGGGGACGGAGCGCCGTGGCGGGTGCCCTGCGTGGCGCGGCTCGGTGCGCCCCGGCGCGTCTGGCTGGCGCGGCGGTCCCCGGCGCCCTTTTATAGCGAACCCCCATGGAGCGGGTAAACAGCCCCGGCGCTATTTTATCCCGAGACAATGTTATTCTCCTATTAGTCACCGCGCGGCAACGTGCGGGCCGAGATAAGGCCGGGGCTGGAAAGGAAAGCGCCTGCAAACTTCAAGCGCGGGGGGCGGCGGCGGCGGGACGGG
>WAAE01001584.1:379776-423192 GCA_013400495.1 Nicator chloris | reverse complement strand
GCCGGGGGCGCCCGGGGGGCGGGGAGGGGCGCGCCGAGCGCCGCCAGGGGGCGCCCTGCCCGCGCGTCGCACCTGAGGGCGGCTCTGGGATTCTGGAATTCAGGAATTCAGAGATTCAGGGACTCAGGAATTAAGGGATTCAGGGCTGCGGGCCTTCAAGGTTCACCGCTTCAGGGCTTCAGGGCCCGTGGCTCTGGGCTCCGCCTGCTGCTCCCGCTTCTGCCTTGGGGAGAACCCAACAGTGGGACACGGGGGTCCCTTATGCGGGATGATGGATGCCTGACTGCGCTGGACCCTGCCCTGCTCCCCTCAGACCCTGCCAGATGGGCTCTGGGGTCTCAGGAGGTTTGGGTTTGGCAGCAGCGGTGGAGCACTGGGGTGTAAGCTCCCTTTTCTGCCACGCTAAGGCAAGGTGCTGAACACACAGCGTATTTCAGGAGCGAGCAGGTGTGTAAAGCCAGGTAGGGAGCGAGGGAGGGAAAATCTGTGCCTACCCTTTGCCTTTGGCTCTCACTGCTAATTCTGGCAAGGTCTTTTTTTCTGGCATGTTTGTGTTTTCAGCCTTCTGTCAAGGAGCAGAGTCAGTGTGTAAGCTGGACACTTGAGGAGTGGCTGCAGCAGTGCCATCACAGATAGAGACATGCACGGAATCCACTGAGCTCCCAACTGAGGGAGCCAGCCCCTGACTATAAACTTAAGTGAACTCAAAATGCCTGTGATCTGCCGTGGAGCCGTCGTGCTGCAAAGCGTGCCAGTTTCACCTATGATAAATAGATAAGACTCCCGTGGTATTTGTGGTATTTCCGTGCACTGTGCTGTAATAATAGAAATGACCTTGGCTATCACAAAGAGCGAGACTGTTAAGTGCAAGTTGCGTTGCGGTCTGGCAGGTGAATGGCCGGTTTTTTAAAGTATCAAATGATACTGTGCCACTGTATCATAGCGGACAGACTGTCTGCAGCCGTGCTGAGTCAGAATAAGTGTCCATTTAGCTGGTATCCTCTCTGCCACAATGGCTGTTAGCAGATGGTATGAGAAGGAGTACAAGAAAGGAATGCAAGTGGAGACTAATCCTTTCCTCGGTGTAACCTCCCCGCTTCTAACAGGATGAAGGGTAGGGGCTTTCCAAGCAATAATGAACATTTAGACCATTATGCTGAATAAACACCAGTGGCCCCATCCTGAGATGGTCATATCTATTTATCACAGGTATTCTAAAAACTGCCCTGTAAAACATCTGTGAGTGGAGAAAGCTGGGTTATACCTTTTTTTTTTTTTTTTTTTTTTTTTTTTTTTTTTTTTCCCCCCGTCGTCCCCCACACTTTTCCAGCGTGGGAGTCTATTTTCCAGAGCAGGGATTTTATCATCTTGTGTATTATGTCTCCTTGTGTATGTAGGGCAGGACTTACCGGAATGCCAATGTATCCGTACATGTGTGTGTGAATTGCTGCAGTCATGATAAGAATCTGCCAGCAGAGGTCACACAGCTACACACAAAAAGTAATCACAGCCCTCTGAAGTAACGAACTTCATCAGTGTCCAAAAGTTAGGAAAGAAACTAGGTGACTTTTTTTTCCCTTTCTTGGCATTAAAAAAAAAAAAAAGGAGAAAACATGAAGCAGTTGTGTGGGTTGAAAGATAGCAATCGTTCTGTATTGAGTACAAATATGCATAGCCTTTCCAGGCCTGTCATTTAAAGACTGTCTTTCATGCCAGTGCTTATTTAAATTTTTTTCCTGAGATTCCTTTTTCTCAGATGTACACTTGGAGCCAAAATGACTCACATTGGTGTAAGATATTTTCAGCTTTGTCAGAATGCCTTGTTAGAAAGTATTTTGTTAGCTGACAAAAACAGCATGCATGTTTCCTCTAAGTAACAAGGCACAAACATATTGCAGGACTTTCTGAAGGTGGTGTTCTTTTCTACTTTTTTTTAACAAAAACATCTTCAGCAATTTTTCATAAGAATTCATAAATATTATTATTGTCAGAGATCCATTTCCTCTGATTCAGCGATTTTTGATAGCTCCCCTTTCAGATCTTGAGACTAACCAGAATCAACCTATTCCTGTTGCTTGAGTAATGCAAAAACAAACTTATATTCAGTTTGTTACCAGTGGCCTGGGTGGGTCATTTCAGGCCACTGGGATTGCCAGGCCAGGAGACGGGTTTCCCCAGGAAGGGGTAATCCTGATCCTTGCTTGGACACTGAGAGGTACCGGGATCAGCTTTGTGCCACGCAAAAATACCTTCTGGGAATCAAAGAAGGAAAATTTGCTGACTTTAAAGCAGTTTAAAGGAGGAGTCTAACAACAGGGGTCACAATAGGGGCCTCATAAAATCCGCTGAAGAGGACTAAACTTTGGCCAGCAGTCAGTGTTTGCAGGATGGAAACACAAAGTCAGGTACTCCACGAGTCATCCCGGTGCACACCAAGCCAGATCACCCCAAGAGCTGGGAAGTTTGCACCATATTTTCACTGCCCCCCATGTGGACAAAGGTGGAAGCAGGAGCTGAATCCTGCAGCAGGCTTTGTCCCTTTCTAGCTGGAGCACCTCGGGCAGCCACCTCTGAGACATTGTGTTACGGGGCAAAAACTCAGCTGGCCAGCCAAGCTGTGGTTGTAACGTTCCAGCTGGAAAAGGCCATGGCACCGACTTGTCTAAAGGACATTTTGTTTAGTGTCAGAAATGTGAAATGCCTGCTTATCAGCAACACAATAAAAGGAGATTGTAGAACTGTGCCTTTCTGTCTAGGGAACAAGGGGAGCAACATGCTGTTTTCTGTAGATTTGAAACACTATTCTCAATTAAGTGAAAGTTGTATAACTTGTCGCTTTACTTCCCTCACTGCCCCTCTTGCACCTGACTTTCCTCTTAGGGGCTGTCCCATCTGCCCGTGACCCTTTTTATACAAGATGCGATTTTTTTACATAACATGCAAGTCAAAGAGCTAACTATGCCATCCAGAGGGACCTGGACAGGCTTGGGAGATGGGTCCATGCAAACCTCATGAAGTGGAGAAGGACCAAGCCCAAGATCCTGCACAGGGGTCATGACACTTCAAAGCCCAAATACAAGCTGAGAGATGAATGGATTGAGAGCAGCACTGAGGAGAAGGACTCAGGGTTTTTTCACCCAGAGGTTGGTTGGGCACTGGAACAGTCTTCCCAGGGAAGTGGTCACAGCACCAAGCCTGACAGTGTTCAAGAAGCCTTTGGACAGTGCTCTCAGGCACATGGTGTGATGCCTGGAGTGTCCTGTGCAGGGCCAGGAGTTGGACTCGATGATCCTGATGGGTCTCTTCCAGCTCAGCATTTTCTATGATTCTGTGATTCTATAACTGGGGGTGTTGGTTGACAAGAAGCTTCATGTGAGCTGGCAACATACACTTCCAACCCCTAAATTCAACTGTATTGTGGGCTGCATCAAAAGCGGTGTGGGCAGCTGGTCAAGGGAGGTGATTCTGCCCCTCTGCTCTGGGGAGAGCTCACCTGCAGTGCTGCATCCTGCTCTGGGATCCCCAGCACAGGAAGGACATGGACCTGTTGGAGCAAATACAGAGGAGGCCATGAAGATGCTCAGAGGGATGGAGCACCTTTCCTATGAAGACAGGCTGAGGGAGTTCTTCAGCCTGGAGAAGAGAAGGTTTCAGGGAGACCTTAGAACAGCCCTTCAATACCTCGAGGGGAGCAAGAAAGCTGGAGAGGGACTTCTTAGAAGGGCATGTAGTGATAAAACAAGGGGGAATGCCTGTACACTGGAAAGAGGATGGATTTAGAATAGGAAGAAATTCTTTACTGTGAGGGTGGTAAGGCACTGAAACAGATTACCTAGGGAAGCTGTGGATGGCCAGTCTTTGGAAGTGTTCAAGGCCAGGTTGGATGGGGCTTTGAGCAACCTGGTGTAGTGGAAGGGGGCTTAGATGAATGATGAATGATCTTAAAGGTCTCTTCCAACCCAAACCATTCTAGGATTCCATGATCATGTGAGCTTTTGGAAATTACCTTATTCTCATCTGTCCCTACCCAGCCCTATAATGTATTTCATTCTCCTTACAGCTGTGAGATTCCTTGAGCAGAAGTCTTATTTCTTGCAAACCAACTTTCTTCATTTCTCCCCACCTCCAGTTAGTGAGGTTTAGCAAAGGACATGGGTGTCTGTCTCACAATACACTTGTGGACTTCTTAAAGTGCTGAGGAGAGGAGTAAGGACAGCCACTGATGCAGCGACCTCAGCCCTACCTGTGTGTAGCACGTGGCCAAACAGATCCTGTCCAATCTCACCAACCATTTTCTTTCTGAAATTCACTCTACATGCAAAGTTGCATTTGAACTAGGGAGGAAAGTTGCAGCTATATGATCTCCTTGATGCAGGAAAACCTCTATCAGAAAGCTCTTCCAGACCATGCACGTCCTGACACCATGTGGCAGTGACTAGATACCATTTAAAACACAAAAATCAAAATCTGCTTAGAGCAGAAGTAGATGAGAAAACCAACTTTACTGAGCAAAGTTCACTGTTTCTCCCAGGGCTAAAATTGTTACTGCTAGAAAAACAAGTAAGATGGTTTGCAGAGATTCAGGTTTCAGAGGATGAAACCTGTTGTGAAACCTTCCTCCCACTTACACTTTCCACAACAAAGAACTGCAAGCAGCAGGAAAATATTTCACTGGAAGTAAAGTCATCTTTAAAATGAGGGAAACATCAGGTGGGAAAAGGGAAAGGCTTAAATAGCCTGAGAATAAAGAATCCATGTAACCTTTAGGTGAGAGTTAACAGGAACTTCTCCCTTACTTCAGCTGCCAATGCTGCCATGATATTGTGGGAGAAAGTGTGTCCACTTCCCACTGAAGTGAACCACAGGGCCACAGGAGGCACTTGGCTGTCCCCTGTCCCAGCAAGCTGTAGCAGTTCCTCCGGTTTCCATCTTATACTCTGCATCTGCTCTTGTGCAGGAGCTGCAAACAGAATACCAGGAGCAAGGCAAAAGGTTACGCTCTGTGGGTGGAATATGGGCAGGTGACCTGAACCCTCCCACCCACGCCTTGTGAAGGGGACAGAGGTGCCTGGTGCTGCCACAGGTGAGTCCTGTGAGGTGCCAGGGTGGCTCAGCTCAGTGATCATTTCTTCTGTGGCAGCTCAGGATCCAGCAGACAGAGGCCCCAAAGGAATTCAATCCATAGATCTTTGGCATTACAAGCAATTTCTACAGTGGTGCTTAAGTTGGATTTAATTTTTTAATTGACCCATGCTAGTTCTCATGTTAGTGTCAACATTAGTAGAAGTTAAAAGGCAAAGACTTTACTTCTGGCCCAGAAAATCTTAGGTTGGGAAATATTCTGGAGAAGGAGCTCGCTGTCTTATGCCTGGTCTCTTGCAGACACATCCACCTTCAGCCATGTCAGACACAAAATGCTGGGTTGATCCCACAGGACTGTGATATATTCACATAGCTATGCTTGGACCCTTGATTTTGCTTTGGAAAAAAAGAAATATATCTGTGTGGTCTTCAGCTCCATTCTGTCACTCAAATTCAAAATACAAACAGCATGAACCACGTGTTCTAGAAGTGTGAAAAGATGGTAAAACCTTACATATATCGATAATAAACCTCTTAAGAATGAGTTATGCAAGTAAGAGTTTAACTATATAAAGATCAGCATCAGTAGATACAAAGGATTAGTGCAAGGACTGCAACAGAAGGCTTTAGCAAAGAAAAGGAAAATAAGAAAGTCACTTGTTGAAAACCAGATCTAGTTTTGTATACAACCTCTTCTGTGAATACAGCAGCATATGACAGAACACTTATTTGCAAATAACAGTTAGTGGAAAATGTGCTTTATCAGGTTTGTTTACTTACTTCTTGGCAAGTCTGGCTTGCAAGGAACTCAAACACAATGCTTCCAATTAGAAAATCTTCCGAAGAAAATCACTAAGACCAGTTGCTCTAACTGATACCTTGCTCCTATCAATAGGGCATTTCAGGGTTTCATGTTCTTTAATAATAGTCCCTTTCCCATGGCCTTGTCAAAAAATCAGTGATGCGGTCCCAATGTCCAGAGCTGGGAGTTGAAGCGTGGAGGACAGTACTTGTGCCATCAGACAGCAGATATGGTTTCTAAACTAGATGAACATCTTGGTTCACCTGGTGTCTGAATTGCCCTTTGGAGTACGGAGGAGGGCCTAAGGTGCTGGCTGTTCTAAATTTAGGCACCATCCTCTTCTTAATGTCTAGAGATAGCTGAGGATGAATCCAAGTCGGTAACTTGTCCAGGGTCCCCTCAGAAATTGCTGAGGGAGTGGAGAAATGAGCTGAGTTCCTCGAACCCGTGTCCTGTGTCCTGCCCGCTACATTATCAGCCTTTCCAGTACACAGAGGTTTGTTTATCACAACTGACTTTTGTTTTTCTGTCTTGATTTGTCCATCACTCAGATTTTATGTTGCTTTGCTCAGAAAAGGTACTTGTGAGGTCTTCCTGCAGTCTCTTCCTCAGAGATACTTCTTTGAATTAATATAATTAGACATTTGAATTAATTAATATAATTAATCAGACTTTTGATGCCTAATTTCTCCACCTGTCATGTGGCCTGGTCCACCTTTGAATGAGTCTCCAAAGACTCAAACCAGTAGATTTCTGAGAGCTGTGTGGCTCTATCCTTTCCTGAGTGCATAAAAGCCTTGCTGAAGTGAGGGTAATTAGAAAAACGCATTGTTACAAGAATGGTGTCGAACATTCTTTACAGCACAATCCTTTGGCCAAGAACATGTAGCCCCTCTGTGACTGCTTTGCCCCCTGTGTTTTGAGCCTGGGGTTTGATGAGTGGGCTTGCTGGTTCCAGTCTTTTCCTTCTGAGAGAAATGAGTACGGGCTAGGAAACACCACGGGTTTACATGAAGCCTGAGCCCTGGGCGTGGGTTTGTTTTTCTCCCTTTCCACGTACTTGCTTTGTTCCCAAACCCCTTAGCACTACACTTCTGTGCATGACTGCCTGGAAGATGGACAGGAAAATAGCCTCGTTACAGGCCAGTGCTTCTAGCACTAAAGATCTGCTTGTCCATTTGGGCATATGCTTGTCTTTTGTTTTGACCAAAGTATGTTTTGCATGTAGACCAAGTGTTGATCATCTCTTTCCAGCTGCAGTTCCTGGTCTTCATCTGCCCTTGTTTCTCCCAGGAGAAGGCTGCTTTGTGAGGAAACATTGCACTAAACATGCTCCAGCTGTTTCTTGCACCCGGCCTCAGCTTGAACAAATTACACCGAAAGATGACAGAGCAGAGAAACTCTAGACTAACTGCAGTTATTAAAAAAAATAAAAAAAAAAAAGGAATAAAATTCAGAAACTCTCCTTCTTATTTATAAAGGGTCAGTAAGAGGGACACTCTCTTCTTTTACATGGGACATGTACACATTAAAATATCTACGTCTGAGGCAAAATATGGACCACACAGATCCAGGGTTTGTTATGGCAATTGCTCATTGGTGACACTGACAAGGAGATTTTGTGACCTGTCAAGGCCAAGAAAACAGGAATAGCAGCTTGAGGATAGATGATGCCCCAGCACTGAGCTAAGATTACCTTACAGACTCCACCTCCTGCCTTTAGTTGGAAGAGTAAGCCTGTTCTGAAGTGTGCCACCTGCAGCATCGGCACTGCCCCAGCACACCACCAAGTGCCTGGGAAATGTGTGGGGATGAGGCACCACAGCAAGGGAAGGGGCTGTAAATGTCTCCAGGTTCCCATGGGCGGCTAAAAAACTAAGATGCCTGACAGGGCTGTATGTCAATATTTGACATATATGACAAAGAGCATATAGGAATGAAGCCAGCATTTCTGTCTGCTTTCACTAAGTGTCCTTGAGGCATGTCTCTGTTAGGAATTTTTCACCAGCTATTTCCATTTTGACTTCTTGTCAGAGCCTGAGCTGGTGCCCCCGGTAACTCCACTGCAGTCTTGGTGCCTGCGGCCAGACCTCTCTGTCCTTACTGTTCCAAGCAGGTTTACTTGCTGTGTCTAAAAAAAGGCACTGCAGTTCCCTCAGTTTTCTCTGAGCATTTAGCATTGTAGCTGTAGGCATTCAGCTGAAATGGAGGAAGCCTCTGTAGCAGGGGTATCCCCTGAGACTTTGATGGTGTAGCACAGTGCTGAGCAAATGCCAGTCTGTGCTCTGACAAAGTCTGTGGGTGCTGAAGGCTCTTCTGCCATTGCTACCAGCACTGAATATGCAATGTCCTTTGACTAATCCTGTTCCAATTGGCTGAGTTGGAGTTACCCTGTTACCATTGGCATAACTGTATGTGAGCCTTAAGGATTGCTTCCTAGTGTCAATTCTCCCCAACATTTACCATCTCTTCACAGTTTTTAATAGTCTTCTTGTTATTAAAGACAAACATATTCCACCTTTCCTAACAGGATTATGTTGTAAAACCGTAGCATTGGTTTCAATTTCAACAGGAAAAACCAGCTTCTTACAATGGGTCTGGGATGAATCTTTTGAAAAAAGGAGCTGTATATATCACATAATATAGGTCAAACCATCAGCTGACAGAACACCTCAGCTTTCTTCAAATTCTTGCAGATATATTTCCTTTTTCAAGTGAAAAGCATCTTTCTGAAAAGCTAGGCTGGTTTGACACCATCTGAAACAGACTGAAAGCAGTTTCATTTTAGTTTTAGGAGGGCAGAATAGTAAGGATGGTTCAAACTTGACTGCAACAATATTTAGCTATCCATGGAGTTTTATTCCTAGTTTTTAAAAGGCCTTTTAAATCACACTTTTCTGTAGGACAATGAAACTTAATTGGGAAGATATCCAGGCCAAATGCAAAGAAGAGAAAGGCCTCCTTTCTCAAGAATTTTGATCCTGACACCAAGTTTTTTAACTTCACTTCAGCCATTGGTTACCAGAACTGTCTCTTTTCCGGGAAGAATTGGAGCTGGCAGTAAATTTGAAAATGTGTCATTTTGTACAATGGAAAAGAGAAAGAAACCCTTTGCTTCCTTTGATGATTCAAAGAGTTTCCCTCTTTGAATTGGACCATGTGACACAGGTCAAAGCTTTGTCTGTTTCTTTGCAGCTTGCTTGTTTCCCTGGCAAAGTGGAAGTCAAAAGCATCAAGGCAAAGTGACCCTCTCAAAACCCAATTATCTTGACAGGAAAATGGTTTAAGATCAGGCAAAAAAGAAATCCTCACTTCCCTTTTCTAGAGAAATTATGCCATGTTCATTAGCAGATGCGTGTTTCATTTCCATCCACTTACCCTTGTTATAAGAATAGGAAGGAGCAGGGCACCTAAGGGCACTTACCCTTTGCTGCCATTAGTATTCACAATTTTTCCACTCTTTCATTTAGTAGAAATATCAGTTGTGACACTTGAATAAAATAGCATCCTGTTTTCCTTGGAGTTTGCTTGGGATTGTGTAAGATATTCCTTACAATGAGCAGGTGGGATTTCCAACACTGGTAGAAAAGGGAGACTTTTACTGGAAACAATCATCTTTGCATCTCTGGGGAAACCTTGCCATGCGTTTTCATATATGAGGGGAGATTTTAAGAAAGATGGAGAGAGGCTTTTTATGAAGACCTGTAGTGACAGGACAAGGGGCAACAATTATATACTGCAAGGTAGAGTTAGATTAGACATAAGGAATAAATTATTTATGATAAGGGTGGTGAGGCATGGGAATAGGTTGCCTGGAGAAATGTTGGTTGTCCCAGACCTGGAAGAGGCAGAGAAGTTGGAAATGGATGGTCTTAAAGGCCCCTTTAAACCCCAAATATTCTGTGTTTCTTCGTGTTTCTGTCTTCAGCCGAGACCTTGTTTACTGTGTCCGTGCCACCACTGCCATGTGTGCCATACAGAACATAAATGGGTGAAAGCTCAGTTGCAGTAAAGGGCTGGTTCTTGCACCTTGCAAGAGGCTCTGTGATGTGAGAAATGCTGGGGAATCAGCACTGCCTGTCTCCAAAGCTGCAGCCAGGAGGGCAGGGGACTTGGCCCTGTGGCAGGCTGCAGTGGGACACCTTCCCAGAAGAGAGCAGCTGGCAGGGTCCGTGCAACTGGAGCTCTGGCTCCTCATCCTCCTCCCGAGGAACGCTTCCAGCAGGTGAACTGCTGCCTCGAGACAGCAAAGCTGCCAGGCATTTCCGTGTAGCAAAGTACACTGTAGTGAAAGGAGACCCTGATTAGTGCACGCAACAGAAACTGCTCTGCCAAAGCACTTTTTTTTCCCCATTTTTCATTTCTTAGGTCTTATCAGCAAGGGCATGGTTTTCTCAAAGGTTATTTGACAGCCCAGAGTCATGAAGCAAACACATTGGCCCACTGCATGAGAAATACAGCTAAGTAATGAAGGAATTACAAAGTGCTGCATCCTCTCTGCCATGCAACATTAACACTCGAGTAAGTCCCAGAGCAACACAAACCATAAAAGTGGTATGAAAGACAAAAAAATTAAGGAGTCAAGCCCTAGAACAGGGCACAAGGAAGAAGTACATTCTTGGAGGGCCCCTCAAGAGAGAGGGTTCCGAAGATCCATGTAGCTGCTGGAACCGCAAGGTCCCTGCTGCCGTGCTCATTTGAACAGGTAACCTGTGCTCGGAGGTGTTAACTGCATGACCAGCTCCACTGGCTTTGAGAATGTCTTTAGGCACATTCTGGAATGTCTGCAGCATCAGGGTCAGATGGGCGTCCTTTCCTGGGGTGCCAGTACATGACAAAGTGCAGGTGACAGAAGGATTTCAAACATCTCTTGAGGAGTTGCATTCTGGGGAATACTGAGAAAGAAATTCATGTTTCTGAGCTCACAGGTGCATATGGTCACCCTGCTGAGGCCATGTACCTCTTGTGGAGGGTGCCTCTGTCATATAAAATCCAAAGCTCAGGAGGTTCATTGAGCAGAGGACATTTCTCCTTTTTTAGGTTTAATTTTAGTCTAATGGGCTTCAGGAAATATTTTTTCTTCTCTCCATTCAGACCTGTCAGAGGTGTGGCTCTCTCTCACCACAAGGGTTTAGTGATGCTTTTTGCATATCTGAGGATGTTAGAAATAACAGACAGGATGCTGCTCTGGATCTTAAAAGTGGCTATTGACATTTCTTAGAAAGTTTCTCCCTGGTCAGGGAGACCAATTGTAGGAAAATAGCAACTTGGAGGCGCAAATAGATCCAGGGCTTGTCTCCAGTTCCTGTTACGGAGAGGTACTTCATTATAATAACGACCTTCAGTGACGCAATAAACTTCATGACACATACCCCGTGGCATAAAACAAACAAAACCACTTCTACCTTTGTAGACCTAGCAATTATTTTTTAAGTTCCTACTTGGGAGGGGCTAGCAACAGGTTTATAGTGGAAAAAGAGGTTGCAAAAAAAAAAAAAAAATCAATCTGGAAAGAAGAAAATGAGAAGGTGGTAGGAAGCTAAGTCATGTGAATCTGTTTTCTGAAGGCCCTAGTTCACCAATTTCTGAAGAGAGTAATCTGAATGCAAGGCCAGGAGGTCAGGTGGTTCAGTGCAGGGAATCGATACCACAACTTGGTATCAAGTTCCCAAAGGAAGTGACTTTGGAGGAGAAAAGACAAATAGATTTTTTCCCCAGTAGTTCTGGCCTGGAGAGGCTGCTTAGCTATTCAAGACTAGAAAGCTGTGATTCTGTGGATGACCACAGCAAGCAATTACTGAAATCTGCTTTTGTTTAATAGCTAAAAATCGAGGCCGAGCCTTTCACCAAAAAAGTGCCTAAAACAAGCGGCTGGTAAACAGAGCCCAGCTTGCCTGGATTATGGAGACACCCTCAATTAAACTGTCCCACAGGGTTCTTTTCACTGGGGGGCTGAATTTCCCCTCCCAAAACTTTTCCCCACAGCTTTCTCTCCCTGAGGGCTTCCAGACTTGCATTTATTGTTCAAACGAATCAACTTGGTTTTGATAAAACAAGGATCAGGAAGACGGGAATGCTGAGGCTCTTGGCTTTAGTGGTAGGTGTCGCACTGCGTTGTTACTGCGGCGGAGCAGAGCCGGAGCTGGCCGCGCTCACCTCTCCAGCCTCCTTACAGCCCGAGTGCCTCTAGGTGGTGCCTGGATCTGCCGCCTGGATCTGCCGCCTGGATCTGCCGCCGGGAGCCGGGAGTAGCAGCCCCGGGCTGGGCTGCGCTCAGCCGAGATGCCACCAGTCCGACATCGCACACCCGTGCCCTCCCGGGGCGCCAGAGGCGGCAAAGCAGGCCCCTCTCTCTCAGAGAGGGAGACTCAGAACTGGAAGGATCCCTCCACAGCGATAGGCATGTTCATCCAGACCTCATGAACAGGCTTCATCCGGACCTGACTGAGACACATCCTCTCACGTCCTCTTTGCATCCCAAAGGAAAACGAGTTGTTTTGCTTTGAGGATGCTGAAAAGCCCTGTCTTCCAGAGA
Source organism: Nicator chloris (assembly GCA_013400495.1). Lineage (NCBI taxonomy): Eukaryota > Metazoa > Chordata > Aves > Passeriformes > Pycnonotidae > Nicator > Nicator chloris. Next base: position 410,773 of record WAAE01001584.1, on the reverse strand, counting down.
ATTTGTGTCTATAAGGAAATGTAACCAAGTTTATACCCTTCAGACTTAAGTGTTAGAAGAGAAAAATGAAGTGGGCAGGCCCATGAGTCATCAGCAGGAGCAAGTGCCTATTTCTTTTCTGGTCTGCAGCCTATTTTGCTAACCTGAACAGTGTGAAAAGTTTGGTGTGTTTGGTGTGTTCTCTAGCAGGAACAACTGCTAGAGACACCTGTGGAGCAAAGGATGCTATGGAGGGTATAGAGCTGTCTCCTATCCTTGACTGTGAGGACATTATTAAGGGCAATATTAAGGATTGGAATCTAAAAGCTCCACTGAATTCATTAGGTGTGGAGTGAGTGGTTCTTGGTATTTCTCTTTACATCTTTGAGGCGAGGGACATCCACCAGGGAGGTTGACAGCCTTGGGGTGGTCACACAACCCTTCAAAATGCACTATGCAGCTAGGAAGCAGAACAAGTTCTTAATTGGGAAGATGTGAGCTGCCTTGGAAGGCTTGCTGTTTTCTTCCCTGATACACCATCCTTTTGAGTGGCGTGACAATGCCTGTATTTAGTACAGGGACAAAGAATTCACCCTTGGGCTTCCTACTTGTCCCTACAGGTTTCCTTTCGCTAGCCTGTAAGGAGTGAGCAAACCTGAGACAAAGGATGAGGTGGGGTCACAGATGGGTGGGCATCTGAGAAGGGTCATCTCACGAGTTCAGCCAGAGGCAGGACATGCCTAGCTGGAGGAGGGGGTACATCTTTGACATGCACTGCTCTCCTGAGCAGGCTGAGGGATTAGCCCCTGGATTTGTTTTTCAGATGATCACATACTAACAGCTTTGGGTGGATTTGGTCTGGCTTCTCCACACTGAGTCCTTTGACCTTTTAATCCTCCTGAAATAACCTATTCCTTCCCCGTCTCTGTCAACTCCCAACCCCAGCAGGTTTCCTTTGGTTGTTTTTCTCCTTGGATGTGTTTTAGGAGCTTGTTGCAGCTTTCCTAGAGGGATGGGTAATTAGGTGGCAGGTCTGGCTCCTTCCTCCCACTGGACTGTACCTGTGGCTGTGGTTATTTAAGAGTGCTGCTGGACAAGGGTGTTAGATTTCCAATTTGAAAGCTTTTCAGGGCTAAACCCAAATTAGGGTTTTATTATAAATAAAAATTATTATCTCTGACTTATTTTCCCTTATTTTAACCTCTTCGTCCCTCACTGCAACTGGCAGGCCCACAGGGTTATGCAGTTCTAAAAGAGGAAGAAAATAAGCCTGTGGAAAAGAAAAGAAAATTACAGCTGGTGAGTGAGGCCAGATATAGCCGTGGTGTGGATGGGAAAGGGAGGGAAAGGGAGGAAAAGGAGAAAAGCTGCAGAGAGCTCTGGGAGGAAAGGGCTGCAGAGCTGGTCACATAGCTGAGATGAAATATTTTAAGGACCTGGAATGTGGGGGAGGTGCAGAACCTCCTAAAGCCACTGCACATATGGTCACTAAAAGCTGTGTGAGAATGTCTTTTACAGGCCCAGATTCAGCTCACATTGTTTTGAGGCTCTGAAAGCAGCAAGCCAGCTAATGGCACCTCCACAGGGAGGTTCAGTAAGCTTTAGCCAGACGATGGGTGCATGCTGTGTTTTTTCCCTAAGAAAGATAAGACGCTCCGTCTCCAGCCAAGTCCTCCTGTCTCCTTGGCTTCCTCTGCCATCAGTGGCTGAAATAAGAGGATCACAAGTGGCTCTTTAAAAGCATTTCACACTGGTGCAAGAGAGGAATAATTAGTCCATAGTTATTCTTCTGGGCTTAGGTCTTTAGGCAGACAGGTCAATACACTTCCTTCTGCTGTTCGTCTTCAAACTCGTGTGTAGACAAAATGCAGGGACTGATCAAAAAATTGAGCGGTGCCCTGCAAGGTTTATGGATATCTGAGGTTCTTGGGAATTAAAATTGCCTTGAAATTTATGTATGTACTCAAGATTTTCTCTCAAGAAAGATGGCTTAAGCATGTTGGAATTGGGAGAGTCCTTTTCCCTCATCACTCATGATTGCCTTGTACAAAACTGAGTGAGTTCATGGTGGGCTGACTGCTAGGTGGCAAAATATACAGGTGTTTCTTTGACTCTGGACAAGAAAAGGCAACATTTTGGAGACTCTCAGCTTTCTCCCTGTCTCTCCCAGGGAGAGCTTGTTCAAGAGGCAATGCACAGAAAGGAAGCTGGAAAGCTGAGGACAGCAGCTGCTGTCAGTGTCTGATGCTGCAAGAGCCGAATGCAGAGGAGGAGGATGGCAATGCCTGATCCAATCCAATACAGGGACATCCACCCAAGGGACTGGAGAGGAACAGAGTTATCTCAGCAGCTCATCCCACACCCCTGCACAAGGACACCACTGCCAGACTTGAAAAGGCATGGATATTTCCCCACACAGCCCAGCAAGTTTGTTCACTTTCCTTCTACAAATAAAACTCTGCCAGGGTCACAGTTTCGGAACAGTTTACACTCACTTTCCATGTGACCAAAGGAAGTAGCTAGTTCTCACACTCCTTTGCACACCCATGAAGGATGATGGCAAAGATTTGTAGGCATTATACTGCAGACCTGCTGTAAGACCAAGGTATGTGGCTTAATCTTGTGTGATACATAGGGAAATAAATTCCATCTGAATGTACAAGATAAAAGAAGCACCTTTTTCACACCTGTCATGATGTCCAGTGACATGTTTAATTGAAAAACAAAGTACAACATGGAAAAATCTTCACAAAAAGGTCCTAAGACAGGATGCTTTTTGCCTTTTCCAGGCAGTAACATAAGTGGTCTGATTCTTAAGAGGAATCTGTGTATGAAAAAACCCAGTAACTTCTACAGCCTCTGCACCAAATGCTGTTAAAGTAAGCATGGTAAATATAACCCTGAGCACTGTTTGTATTTAAAAAAAACCAAACAACCAACAAATCCAAATCACCGAAATTTTGGCAAGTCTTTGAAGTCAAAACACAAGCAAGAACGGCTGAGCTGCCACAAGTGTCTTCAGTGGGATCCTGGAGAGTTTGTGCCAGCCAGTGGTTGGAAAACCAAAAAGATATGTAAGATTTTGGGTTAATTCCTTCTCCTAGGAGTTGTTTCACCTTGCTCACCCTCATCCAGGGCACAGGTGCTAGACTCCATCCCCTTCAAACCCCTTGTATATCCATTCAAATCCCTTGTGCATTCTGCATGCCTTGTTATGGGAAGGATGTCATGCTGCCACAATCTCTTTCCACATGCATGGACACCTGTGCTGTGTCAGACCAAAAGCTGCCAACATCAGTCCAAGGCAGATTCCTGGGAAGGAGCAGGAGAATAGAGAAGGATACACCATGAGAGGCCCCCACGAGTCACAGAAGACTTCCTGAGCCAGAGGTGGTGCTTTTGAATGTAGTAGCTCTCCATGGATTCCTATTCCACTGAGTTACCTGGTTTTCAGAAAACAGATGAGCTTTATTGTTCACAGCATCTCACAGCCAGTTGCTGAGGCTCGCTTGTATTTGGCGTGAAGAAAATACATCCCTTAGTTCATTTTCATTCTGCTGTATGATCCCTAGTTCCTGTCATGGAGGACCCTTACATCCCTCCCTCCTGAACACGCAAGGTTTTACGGATTCCTGGCATCACCCTGCAATCCTTCCTGCCATGCTGGGGCTGGTTTCCCATTCTCCTGTGCTGGTGTGAGTCAGAAGTAGCACAGTGAAGTCTGCAGAGGCTGTACAGGAAGCATGAAAGAGAGTATGTGTGTGTGGTTTCTTAATGCAAACTCTGATGTACCCCAGCAACTGGGCCCTAAATCTAACACAGGAGATTTCCTGGTGTTACATCTAAAGCTATTTGGTGCCATTAGTAACAGAGCAAGAAACCAGTGATCTTTTCTCTCTTGTCCAGAGGGAAAAGAAAACAGGGACTCGGATGCTAAATTCAGTTTTCAGCTTCATCAAGATATTGTTTCTGGTTCAAATGTTTTCTCAGCTTTGGTTTTAGAAGCGTTCAAATTTATATCCCGTAAGTCCATGCTCACCCAGAAATTCAGTGAATTCAAGGGAAACAACTCGTCTCTGAACAGCTGTTAGTTTGGTTTTGAGTGCTTCAGAGGATCTTATTAAAATAATAAATTTCCATAGGAACTGCTACTGCAGCAGTTTGTTGTTTTTTTTTTCTTCCCCAAGAGGAAAGTTATGCAAGGCCCTGGATGATATCAGCACATCTGGACAGCTCAGAGGCTGGGAGGGTTTAGTGGAAAGAGGAGATAAACGATAAACAGCAAAGAAACTCAGGGTTTTCTCAGCTTGGGGCAAGTGCTGGGATCCTGGAGAGAGAACTATGGACTCTGCCAGCACCAGGAGGGCCCTGCCTGGCTCTTTGCTCTCCAGAAGGGCGCTGTGTTTGGCAGCCATCACAGACAGCAAGCAGCTGCTGATTGCCCCGGTGGGGAGTGCAAGGCCAAGCAAATCGGTTCACAATCCCAGCACTAAATGCTCACTCCATAGCTACGGTTTGTATGTTTGCTCTCGGGGATCTGCGCAGGGAGGGTTGGTTCCCCCTCTTGCCTAAGCAAGAAGTGTTGCACAACAGGCAGGTGCTGGATGCCTTGGAGCAACTTCAGCTCAGCCCTGCTGATAGGAAAACCACGGGATGTGCATGCAGGTGGAGGGGAGCCTGCAGCAGCTCTTGCACCCCGCAGCTACCACTGTGCAATTACATCCTTTCGGTGCCTTCAGGTGCAAGCCAGGGCAGCAGCCACTCACATTTTAGCTTAGACACTTGCAGCTCATAACCACAGCTCCCATATCAGGTTCACAAGCTTTCAGGACACGACTGATGGTGCAGGGGGCCCCTCTGGCCTGCTGTTAAAAACAGATCTCCTTCAAGAGAAAGTGTTGCACAGTTTAAAAAAAATTGCTTTCATTTACGGTGCTGCACACATCTTCACAATATAACTGTTTTTCAACAGAGCCACCTCTTAAAAACATAATTAGAGGTCAAATATTAATGGACAATCCATGTTTTCAAATGTAATTAAAAGCACTGATACAAAACTGCCTCTGTCCAGAAAGTTCCTGTGCTTGGCTAAACTTTCAGGGGCTGGTCATTACTCTCAGGAGTAGAGTTGCTTAAATCACGTCGATTCATAATCCTCAGCAAGAGAAAAATCAATGCTGGAGTGCTTTGCTTGTGTAACAACGTGTATTAGTGAGCCTGGAGTGCCTCTTCAATGAGATAATACCAGGCAGTTAAAATATGTAGAGAGAGCCTCCTGAATTCATTATGAATCGATTTTTATCCTTTTAATATTCTTGCTTACAAAGGAGTTTCTGTATAACACATTGGCCTTTTTCTCTGGCAGTTCACCTCTTTCTTGGGCTTTGGTCTTGTTCCTTGGTGCTTTCCCAGAGCAGGCTGGTGGTGGGGATTACAGCAGGAACAGGCTGTTGATGAGCTCTGCATAAACTGAGCCCTATAAACTCAGCATTAAAGTATCCACAGATAGAGGGAAGAAGAGAGCAGAAGGCAATGGCTAATAGCCCTTGCAATGACAAGAACAGGAACTTGTTATCAGTCTTTCTCTGTGGCTTCAGGTGGCCTGGCCTGAGTGAACGGGAGCTGGCTTCTCCCATGCCTGTGGGCATGCCTGTTACAGCTCCTCGGTGGTTTTCCAGACCGCTTTCCAGGGATAAAGTGATTTGACAGGATTTGGTAAAATAAATAATTGCGTTTACTACCTTGCAAGACATGAAGAGCTTAGGACTGAGTGATGATAAATCATGGTCTCTTCAAAGGGTTAACCACATAACCTGGGCTATGGCAGCATGTGTTAGGTCTCCTCAGCGTGGACAGTCTCTGGGAAAGAGCACAAGTTTTGGGGGTTTTTGCCTTTTCTCAACAGGATAACCTGTACCTGTAGGCTGAGCCCACTCTACAGCTCTACAGCTGTGTCTAACCGAGGTGATTTTTCCAGTGTAGTGGCATCCTTCACCAGCCTTGGGGCATCTCCTTGCAAACTCTATCCCTCACAAATCCATCAGGAAAAAGACATAAATAGGCCTGACCTCCTGTTCTGCTTTTCACAGGCCGCTGTAACTCTGCTCTGCCTCAGCCCAGTGAACTAACTGGGGCTTAGGAAGCTTATTCTGCTCAATTATTTTTTTTGACAAATGGAGTACATGCTGAAAATTAGTACCTGATGTACACATGGCTTGCGTGTGTACTATTTGACTATGTCTTCATTTGCTTATTTATAGATGATTAAATGCAAAAATAGATTAAAGCATTTGTATGCCAGAAAATATGTTTTGGATGGGCCTGATAAGCATCTTTTCATATGTTATTTTAATAGCAGCAAATATCTAGAGATATGCCAAAACCAAGGGTTCCAGTGGAAAATGTTTCAACAACAGATACTGAACACTGCTAAAGCAGGTTTTAGGCTTAAAATCATAATTAAAATTATTTAAAGCAAAGCTCCTAATACACTGATGAAACCATTCTTCTTCTCTGAGACTTCTAGATGTTTTAGTGTCACTTGAAGTGCAAATGTATCTGTTTATTTGATAAATAATTTGTTGTATTTTCTTCTCTTCTCCCAGCAGCCCCTTTTTACATCCAGCCACATCCTTCCTCTCCTTGACCTGGGTTATCACCCTGTAGCTTTGCATTTGCTGCACAGAAACCGCCCTTGCCCTGAGCTCTCAGTGTGGCTGAGTCCTACCAAAGGCTCTGCTTCTGCTCAGGAGGTGAAGTGCCACAGAGATGAGCATCCATCAGTGTGCTGTCATAAGCAATGGTGTCAGATAAAGTGTCCAGCTGGAAGGGGAGGAATGCTGCTTTTCCCATCAGAAAATGCCTACCCACTCCAGGGGATAAACTGTGTCTAAGGCCTGTTTGTGCTGATGTTTTCTATCATAGCAGTGCTCTCACAGGATGCAGGTGGAGGAAGCATTGTGAGGCTTGAGGCTGTCCTGCACTCACAGGCAATTCTTGGAAAAGACTCCAAACCTTGGAAATTATACACATGCTCCTCAAAACGTGATGTTTGATCCGGGATCAGTTCTTTGCACAGGAAGCAATGCTCTTCTCTGCAGTTATGCCTAAGTGAAAGTTGTTACTCATGCAAGCCTGTCCTTTCCTCAGTCAATTTAATCAGCAGAAGTGATGACAACTTATGTAAGCAGTCTTCCTGGCACATGGAATTTTTTCTGAGTAAGATATAGAGATGGATCATTTTGGGGCTCTGACCTTTAGAAACTGCTCATGTACTCCTTTCTTAATGAGCAGGCTAGGGAGGTTTTCCCCACCTCTCTCTTTATATAAAGAAAATGTTTAAAACAGCCTTTTTGTTCTCAGCGATCCATAAAGAAACACATTTTCAAATTCGTGCCCACATTCGATTATTTATACCATTACAATTGGTCTCCCCATAGAATTTGTTAACATGTTGTTGGCTATTTTCATCCTCCACATGAAAATGAATCTACAGGGTATCGCGGTGCTCAGTTATTATGAGGTTTTTTGATGAAAGACTTAAATTGCATCTGAGAAATACGAATTACAGGGTCTAATGTCCCCCCAGAGGTTTAATTTAATACACAAAAGGAGCTGATCACTCCCTACTGAGGTCATTACACGGAAATATTTTTTCTAGCGAACAGAGTAATTGGGACCAGTGGAGATTGTTTCCCCTGCCCCTCTCAAGAAAAAAGGATGGGTCAATTTTGGCTGCCTTGGAAGGTCCATAAGTTCTGTGAGTGATCATACATGAGATGAATTTTGTTGTTGTTGTTTCTATAAGGAACAAAGAACTCGTGAGAGGCTGTATTCATGCACAGGTATTGCTTGACATGGTGGCCTCTCCTTTCACCATTACAACATGGCACTGCAGGAAACCACTGAGATCCAGGTCCCCAGAAACCTGGCTACCCAAACCTGAGTGCCAACGCCACCTCCTTTCACCGTGAAACCCTTTGGAATGCAAAAACCCCTCACAAAATGTAGTGGGACAGTGAGAAGGAGGGTGCTCTCCCCAGAAGTTGTCCATGTCCTGGGTGCCTGAAGGAGTTCATGGCCAGGGTGGCTGGCTGCCACTGGACAACGTCGTGGAGCCGATCCCACTCCATCTGCTGTTCCCTTGTGACTGCTCTGTGGATATCTGAACTTAAGGGCTGGGCAGTGTAAGGCAGATCCAGTAAAGTCCCCACATACCCATTTAATTCCAGGATAAACAAACATGTGCTGAGGTCACCCCCAAGTTATGGCAGCGTGGGAGCCAGAGGGATGTCGGCAGGTCAGGCTGCAGGGTCAGGGAAGATGATCCCACTGCAGACCCTGGTACAGTACCATTAACCTCAGCAGCTTCTGGGCAGTTAAAATTTAAACCCTTGCATAAGTGGTTTGCTGAACTGGTGCCAGAAAGATCAGTGTCTTGCAGGACTGAGCCCATTAATTCTCATTCTCTGAGAAGTAGTGGGGGGAACAGATGAGCCAGGAAACTAAACAGCCTTGGACGGTTTGATCCAACTAGAAGGGCAAATTCCAAAGTCGAGGAAACCTCACAGGCTTTGTAAAAAAAAGACAAAGGGACTTCAGGGTTTTCATACCACAACCATGCTTGGGGCTGTGGCAACCATAACTTTGCATGGATGCAGGATTTTTTTGCACAGCAAAACAAGCCAAGACATTATTCATCATGCCGATTTGTAGGCACGAATTAAGTGTACCACTGGTGTGAAACTCAGCCTCTTATTTCTAACTTGAGAAAAACTTTCCTAACACTCTTTTTTTTCCCTCAATCTCTTACTGAAGAACAAAGCACTCGGGAGAACAAGCAGCCAGGAGACACACTCATTCCCTGAGTGCCACTAAACTTCTTTAATGGATACAGATGATAACAAGTATACTAAAAACAAGAACGAAATTATGACTCAAACAGAAATAATATACTTCCAAAACAAGGCTCTCAACCACACGGGTTTCTCCCAGTGGGGAGAGGCTGTGAGAACAAACAGGTGACACTTTTTAGTCACGTCACTTAACTGCACGCGTGGAAAGCTCTCGGAGCTGCTGGTGGTGGGGATGATGCTGTAGGATCCTCTGCAGAACATAAACACTGTGTTTCAGTAAAGGCTTTCACGATGGTGTAGATGGAACCATTATTTTTCCCCAGGGTTTTAGGCACTGGATTCTTTCAGGAGCCATTTAATTATTTCGTTTTATTTCTGCTCAATCTGTATAGGAAGGCTTTGTAAAAGGACTGTTCATTTTGACAAGATTCCTCAGGGAAACCTCAAGACAAAATAGCAGTAATTTCTTCCACATATAACTCACCAAGAAAAATAGCAGTGGAAATAAAGTGGTAATAATGGAAAGGGGAGGATTATCTTTTAAAAGCAATTGCTTAATGCCAATGCACAATGAATATATTTCATGTCATAAACATTGGTTTACTTAGGGAAGATGTGAGGAAATGTCAGGAGCAAAGAGACTCTTACAGCTAAAATGAAATTAAAACTGGCAAGTGTAAGAGGAGAGGGGAGGGAGGGGGAAAGAGGATCCCACTAGTGGGAGTCCCATGGTCCTGATGAAGACTTGATAGCTGTATCCCAGCTGTGTGTTTCCTGCTGGTTGGGCTGCCAAAACACCTGCTAACCTGGTGGCCTTACTGGCTTTCTTTCTCCTTTGAGGGAGACAGCTGGTGCAGAGACCTATAAATACACACATCTGCCTCTGGTGTGCACGTACTTGCAGAGAGGAGAAAAGTCATGAAGTCCTGCTCCTGTGAAAATGTGAGGGCTTTATTTCCTCTGCTCTGAAATGTCCCGCATTGCTGATCCCCAGGCTCTGATCCAAGCAGCCCAACCTTTCTTCCTATCCTCTGGCTACACTCCTGACCAATGACACCTTCTTTCTTCCAAGCACAAGGACACAGGCATTTCAGAGCCTGCCACCTGCAGTCCCTTCCTTGCAGGACTGTCCCCATGCCCCAGCTGAGAGTTTGGTGTTGCTGCCTGGGGAACTTGACCAGGGCTCCTGCCAAGCCTGGGAGATGCTACCTTCCAGAAGGAAGAGGAGACCCCATCCAGCAGTTATCAGTATCTTTTCTGATTATAGATCTTTCCTCAAGCCTCCACAACCAAGGTATAATCTATGTTCTTAAAATGATTAAGGGACCACAGTGCCCAGGCCTGCAAAACAGCACAGTATTTTCTCACCTGTACTTGTTCTGAACCTTCTGGGCCCTGAAACTTCAAACACCCACTCAACTTTGCAGAATTTTAGTTTAGTAACAATGAGTCACCCCTTGGACTTGATATATACTTGACTTTATGGTTTGTGATTGATATGTAACCATTCTCCCAGTCTATTTCACTGCTTGCGGTGGGTCAAACACATAAATCGTGGCAGGTCTCAGGCTTGGACTTTAGGATACAATCTCTCCCCGGAACATGTTTTGAAAATACTCAGTTGGGTCCAGCTCTCAGCTGAGGATATTGGTGACACTGAGTGCCTGGAGGGCAGGCGTGGCTCAGTGTCCAGCACATATCCTTGCAGGCAGATAAGTCCTTCCATCACACCAGGCAACCAACCAGACACTGGGATCTTAAAAGCAAACTCCATTCCCATAAATTCATATGTCTATAAATTTTACAGCCATGGGGAGCATTAGGACTCTCTGCTCTGTCTTTTGTTTCATTGGAGCCAAAGAGGCTCATTCAAAAAATTCTGTGTCAAGCTCAGAAGTTGTGATTGAGCCATGGAGAATGTTATCCAAATATTGACATAAGACTGAAAGGAATGGGGAACATCCCATATTAAACTCTCCTCATATTGGCTATGTATCCTCATTTGCCTTTTATCTTTGTAACAACTCACACGTCTCACTTAAGCTTCTAGCTTTAAGTGTTTGCCCCCTCTTTATTCTTTGCCAGATTGAATAACTTTTCCCTCCTCCCCATCCTAAAAAAATAAAAAATAAAAATAAAGCAGCACCCTTGTTTGAGATCTAATAGCTTGGTTTTCCAAGCTACCATCACTTATGTTTCTCTCTACCGTTCCATGAGAAGGCTACTATTTTGTTGCTAAAAACTGATTTATTTTCTGTTGCCTACCATTTTATTTTACTGTGAGAAGACCTGGAGAGCTCGAAAAGAGCCTCTTGAAGGAGAGACAGCAGCCATTCAGACTGTATGGGAATTTTTGTGATGGTTGTTCTATAGATGACCCTGCCACAACAGATAGACATGTAGATGTTTACCTCAGCTGAGGCTCTGGTGCTCGGCCATCAAGGCCATGTTTTAGTGCCTTTAGTGCCTTTGAAGAATTAAATTGCAGAGTTGGAATGACTTAGAGCAAGTGCTGAACCCAGAGTTATACTGTACTGACTGGACTGCCGGAGCTGTGTTTGGGCATTCAGGCATTAGGTCTTCCGTATTCGATATTAATTCTCTTTATAGGGTTGTTCTCTCTAATTTTTTACAAGGCAGAACTCTTGGGAAAGGACAAAAGGAAAGCAATTATGAGAGAAACATATACTATACAGAAAGCAAAAGCCTGGGGCATGATTGCTTTCACAGCAGGCAGCTGCAGGGTCCCATACATTAGCAATAGCAATACAAAGCTCCCTTCCTTGTGGTGCAGCAGATGTGGTTAGCAAAGACTTCGAGGAAGACTCAGGAATTTGGTGAGTATCAAACAGACCTGGGGTTGTTCTTTTACAGTTGTTGTGGCCATATCCCTCAGGCTCACACTGGGTCAAGGATGCACAAATTTCTGCTGGAGAGAAGAGAGAAAAGCAGCTGGAATGAGAAATACCGGAGTTTGTCTTCCTCGCCTTATACAAACACTGTGTGAGAAAGATCCACTTCAAAAGTATAGGAAAATTGATGGGAAATGGGAACAAGGAGGTAGGAAACAGTACTCTCTTGGCTGGAGAGAGTCTCTAACAAAGAAAATTCACAGCAGGTTACTTCCACACCCCAAAGCAGCTGCAATCCTGGGCCTGCCCATCATTGCTTTTCCCAAAATCTTCCCCCACTCAGAGACAGCTTAGCTCTCTGTGAACCCAAACTGAACTGGATTGCTCCACTTCCAGTGCTCAATTCTCTACTACAAGAATTAGAGGTCTGACTTGATGTTTATCACAAATAGATATAAAAAGTAAGACTGAGTGTAAAGCAAGCAGCTGAACTCAGTCTGAGCATAAGAATAATTCTTGCTACATGCTGTGGCAGAAAAATCTGCTCATGTGAGCCTCTGTCCTGCTCCTTCCTCTGCAAGACCACTGTGCTAATGAAAAATTCATCCATCCAGAGCCAGCAGCTTTTTTGCTGCCCTCTCTCCCTTCCATAGTCTGCCTCTCTGCTCAAGAGCTCCTCTCAATCCACACAAATTTCTGGCCGCTAAGCCCCGTTTATTTCCCGTTTCCAATCTATGAGTGTTTTCACACTGATGGGCATCTGCTTCAGGCTTCTTGCCTTACCCAGACCCTCAACCCATCAACTTCGGGGCAATTTCTCACCATGCTGTTCACATCTTCTATGAGACCAGGTAACAATGGTGTTCTCCTTCCCTCATTCCTTATCCTTCCCCTCCCCTTGCATCTTTTCTGACATAGCTGACTCCATATGATGCTTCTCAAACAAATCTGGAAATCTGGTCTCTTCAGCATCTGGATTATCCCTGAAATGACTGGAGGAGGCTCTACAGACTCCTTTTGGCTTGCAAAAAACAAAAGGACAACTTTCTCCTTTTCCTCCTACCGATTTTTAATATAGAGCTATTAGTTTTCTGTATTGTTATTCTGCCTGACTTAATGAGCCATTCTCCTCAAACACTTCACATTAACATGTTTATGTACTTGCTTGCCTGGCTGGGTTCTTTAATAGAGTGCCTTTGGTTCAGGTGCTCCCAGCAGAGGCTGCTCTGCCAGGCTGCAGGAAGCCCTCCATTCACTGCAGCTGTGTCTCATAATTATGCTCTGTGACTGACTGCTTTTGGGGCAGTTGCTCAACAGTAAGAAGAAGGAATTTGATAAATTGGATATTTTTCTACAGGACTCGTTCACACTGTGCCTTGGAGAGACTGGAATCAGTCACATTCTTAGCAGTTTTTTTTCTGCAGTATTAGCTGAAGGTCCTAGCAGGAGGACTATTTAAGAGTAGAGTCTAGATTAAGATATCCTGCTAACCCAGAATGTGGCTAGGAAGGCTGATGCAGGGGATACCAACTGGTGTGGGGGATAACCTTAAAAGCAAATCCATTTTAATTTTAAACAAGGTTGGCAAGCCAATGCCATCCTTGCAAGAAAAGGGATGTCTGATGTGGCTTATTGACTCTGGTGAAGCCTGTTTCCAATGCCAGGCTCATTTCTTTGACACCTGTTAGAAGATCTACACCTGCAGGGCTTTTCTTCTCCCTTTTGCCCTTGTCTAAGGTAAACTTGAGTTTTGACTGATGCAGCAGCCACAAGAAGGCAGGCAGTGAGAATAAGCCTATCTACCATACCTACATTGTTGAAAGCTTCCTGTGAAATTGGATTAGCACTTAAATGTTGTGTGACAGAGCTTTATGTTCTAGGTTTTGTACATGTTCTCAAGGAAAAGAATCACTCCTCAAACTCTGTATCATTTGGGGACAATTAAAGTATTGCCAGATTAATTACAGCGTTTCTACAATGCTCTCCTCTGATTCTACCACTAGAACACAGCAGAAATCAGAGTCTGTTTTGACCTTTATTCATAGCCTCCTGTTAAAGTGACTTTCACAACAGAACTCAATTTGTCACATTTTATTTGTACTTTAATTTTATTATTAACAGATTAATGAAGCTGGTAATGGGTTTCCCGATGCTCCCTTTGGAAATGTGAACTGTGTCCCTTCCTTACATCAATCTGCTGTCAGCAGATGAAGTGCCTTTGCAAAATGCTATTAACTGTTACCAGAAGCAATTAGTCAAAACAGCAAGTCAGCTTCAAAAGGAGAGACTCCAGATTCCCTCAGTGTGTTAGGAAAAACGCATTAGTAGGATTTAATCTCTCCAGCAGCCACAAGCTTTAGGCCCTGCAGTAGGTGTCTGGGTTAATGACACATAGAAATGCGAATGTATCAGACTTTAATTTTCTTGAAGGAGCAATGCCAGGTTAAAAAAAAAAAAAAAGGAAAAAAAGAAATCACTTTCCGGTGTCATTAACAGCAATCCCCACAGTGCCAGAAATGCCCACGCTCTGTTGTAAGATCCTGTCTCTGTGCCAGCCTTAAAAATCCATGAGCAAAATCCTGGCCTTCCCAAAGGCAGTAGGGGACTACTTGTGACAATGCCGAGGCCAGGCTTTGTCTTCTTTGTCTTAATTTTCTGGCCCAAGCAAATGCTTGAAAAGTACTTCACATCACCTTCCAAAGCATCAAATTCCAACCCCTTCTCAGACAGCTCTCTTTTTTATGCTGGGCCAGAAAGTCACAAGATCATTGCTAGTGAGACACGCAACCTCCCGCTCCACTTCCCCCTGGGAACTGATGGTTTGGTATCATCATTATTCTGATAGCTTTACTGTCTGGTCAGTATTCCACAGGGGGGGGAACCCTGCACATGGCAGGGGGGTTGGAATGAGATGATCTTTAAAGTCCCTTCCAACCCAAGGCATCGTATGATGTGATGGGCCTGACAAAATTGCGTTACCGTGCACGTACAGAACACAAGGTGTGCTCAGTAAATGGTCCCTAGGAGGAGGAGAAGGTAAGAGTCTGAACCCTTTTGAGGAACAAGGTAGCACTGGGTAAAAAGCCAGCAGTCCCCAGCTCCCTCATCACTGCCCCAGATGAACTGACAGGGAGGAATCTGGGGGAGGTGAAGCACCTGGTTTAATGTCCTACATGCTTAGCAAAGTTTCAAGCATATGCTGTGGTATTCCTACTGCTTTCCAGACTGGACATACCAACAATTGCCCCCTTCATCCTTCAAATGTTGGAAAATGATGCTATCCATCACTATTTCCAGTGCATTTCTAAGTACATGTGTATTGCATACACGGGTCCAATTAAAGGGGGAAAGTCATGAAAACAGAAATTCCACTGATACTGAAAATAAAAAAGATTATCCACTTGTCCTCAGGAACGGGCAGTGAGCTTTCAGTTTCTATGCAGAAGGTTAATATTTTTCATGTCATTTGGCCCTTGTTCCTTCAAACCCAGTCCCACCTCCTTTGGGTGGTTGCAGTGGCCCTGATGGCTGCCTGAGCTGCATCAAGGGGCAAACTCTGGGCTGAGTTCACATGCCTCTCACAACCCTGCCATACGCCAACACTCCCACATTGGGGTTTTTTTTGGAGGCAAAGAACAACTCGGCACCAGACCTTGAGGAAATTTTTCCTCAAAGAAAACATAAACAGCTGAACCCCACCCAGGGACTTGGACAAACTACAGTCTGGATAAAAACCATCAGCCTTTATTTTGCCAAGACCTCATTGATTAAGAATATGCAGATCTAATTATTTTGCTGAGTGTTTGCAGAGTGTATTCCTGCTGGGTATTCTTTACTCCTGCCTTCAAGTGAGTATTCATAGTGCATAAGGTTAAAAGGGTTTCTTTTCCCCTCCAAGTGCAGAAGGATACTAGAAGAGTTAGAAGTCTAGGACTAAAAAAAGCCTGGCACAGTCCACTCTAAGATATAAGAGCAGCACATCCTATCTTCCTTTGATACGAGCTTAATGACAGCAAAAGACTGTCCTCTGGTCCCTCAGTCAGCTCTTTCCACAGATTGGGGGAAGAGCTTCTTGAAAAAACACAATGCATTGGTCAAACACTCCCATAAAAATGGCCTTCTGACTATCCAAACACATTGTCTGCTGTCTTAGATCAAGCATAGCTCTTACATTTAAACATAAGGATTAAAAGGCATCCATTAAAAGGAGAGTTTAAAATTCTATTTAAAAAAAAAGCTCAGAAGCTTAAAAGACTAATTATTTGTGTAATCTTCAAGATCAAACGTTGCTGAAATAAAGACTAACTCTTTTATCAGATAAAACCTGTGTGCAAAGATTGCAAGGGGAGAAGAGACTATTAGGATAATCTATTCTGACCTCATGACCTCAGGTTTTGGCATTTCACTTGTACAAGACCCCCTCAGTTGCTCATGTAGCTATACGGAAAATTGAGTTAAACCACAGAGGATGCAGCAGACTACATAAACTTGAAAAAAACCAGACCACAGGTGTTCATGTTCCTTTAATTTTTGTGTTTGTAGGCAAGGCTTGGTGCTTAAAAGGATAGTCCCAAGTCCTCTGCTGACGCAGTTGGTGCAGGTCTTGCTGAAGCTCATGGATGTCATTTTCCATCAGATGAGGATCTAGCCTGAGGACTTCCCAACTGCAAGGGAGAACTAAGTACAAAAGTGTAAACACCTAGAAAGGGCAATTTGCAGAAGTCTTTGGGTAAACTACATTCCCAAAGTCTCTCTCTGTTTTTCTTCTTTTTGTCTTTCTACTTTGTATGACAAGTGCTTAGGATTGTGTTCACTGTGCCAGTTTTCAGCAGGACAGGAGGGAGAAGCTGGGACACATTTCTTTGTGTGTGTCTTTTCTAATCTGTTCGAGCTGTCTGATGTCTTCATATCCAATACATTCGGGACCTTTGATCTGAGTTGGAGGATGTCTCAAGGAGTGATGATTCACAGGAAAACAGGATATCCACAGGGGAGCCAGTTGCCCAGTCCAGCAGAATTAATCAGCATTAGCTGTGTGAGCTCTTGCTCTGAAACACTGTAAATAAGAAAAGCGCCACAGATCATTATAGGTATGGGCATAAACAAAGAGACAAACACAATTTAAACCTCTAAGGGTCAAAAATGGTTTCTGAGCCACCCACTTGATTTTTTGGTGGAGCAAAACTGTCTGGTGTCCAGATGAAAACATGACTTCTGTTTTGCAAAGAGGCACTGTTTCAACATTTGCTTCTGTTCTGGCACCTAGACTGTTTTTGCAAACCAGGGACACACCTAACACTGGGTAGAACAGGTCTGAAATACAAGAGCTGCCTTCCTGTGCCCAAACAGGCCAACAGCCTGGTTACAACGCCATGCTCTCCCCGGCTTGCTCCGTCTTGCAGCTTGGTTTATCTTTCCCTCTTTCTTCTCTCCTGCCCTCATTTCTGCCAGCAAGTGCCTGCAGCTGGCCTGGCCAGAGCACAGGGGCTTGGAGCAGCCTCCTGGGAAGCGGGTGTAACTAATGGAGGTGCCCTTTCACCCAAGGACCTGAGGGACATCACCTCCCTTGCTGTGTCATCCCTGGCTGATGAGGAGGGAGTGGGTGCTGCACTAGAGGATGGTGACTGCATCTTCCCTGGCACCTCTTGGTGGCAGAGACTGCCTCTGCTCTGGTGTTGGTACCTGAGTCAAAGAAATGGGCACCACCATCTCCTCCTCGTGTTCCTGTGTTCAGGATGAAGCCCTTGTGATTGGCATGTACAAAGGGTATGATCACTCTGGACATAGTGTTCCTGAAGGATAGGACCTTGTTAAATCCTGTGAAGGACTGCTGGGTGCCAGAAGGGCAGCTGCTCAGGCTGGGGAATGTTTGAGCATTAGCAGAATCAGGGGATGTAGTAATTTTCTGTTCAAACGGAATTTTGGCTTCTTGTCAAAATTCCTTCTGATTAGTCAAAAAATTTCTGTCAAAAGATCCCTTTTAATCCTTCATTTTGACTTGATTTGCCTTGATCATAAGGGATGGGAAGGGTTAAGTCTCAGGATGATGGCTTTCCACTCAAGTGCTTCAGGTCTGGGTAGGTCCTGTTCATAGAATCATGTTTGAGTTGGAAGGGACCTTTTAAAGGTCACCTATTCCAACCCTGCTGCAATGAAGAAAAACTCCTTTTTCAAAATCTGCTTCTGGATGAGGCCTAGCACTGAGCAAAATCCCTACTGGTGCACCTTGTCCTTGTGCTACAGGGAGGTGGGTGGATGTTCTTGGTGATGCTCCCTCCACGCTGTGTCCCTCACTGCGTGTTCACGTCCAGGGATCGCTCTTGCCTTCCACAGGCACTCTGCGAAAAGCCCCTCATGAAAGCAGGGCTGCCATGGGGATGACTCCTGTGCCAACAAGTGGGCTCTGAACTCACTTCCATACCTGGATCTGGAGCAGGGAGATGATGGGGTGGCAAAAGGCTCTTAGTGGTCAGTGATTTTAATGGAGAGCTTATTATTCCTTATACCGATGGAACTGTCACCTCTGTCACACGCTCTCTTTCTCAGAAGGAGGACTCCAACCCTAAGGCATTTAGGTACCAACACCAAAACACCTTAGACCTGAATGACCTGCAAATGGAACTTCTGAAGCCCAAGGGGATGTTGTAACTGCCTAAACTCAGCAAAAAGAGGAAATGCTGGGGGCATTTGACTTTACAAACACCCTTCAGCTGGCCCATTTCCAGCACAAATGCCTCACGAATGGTAATGGCTTTCAAATACACTAAAGAGCATGGGCCACAAAACCAAACAAGCCTTAACATTTGACCTTATTGGGGAAAACAAGCCTACAATTACCAAAGAAAACTAAGCATGCCTAGCTAATTGACTCATCTTAGAACTCTAAGTTTTGTTTCCATGACTGAACCATAGGAATGTAAAGCCTTGCCATCTTTCAGCTAGCATGGTTTCCTTAGATCTCACTGAATATCTGAAAATCACCAGTCACCTCCTAACATTTTGAGTAGTCTGTTCAGTATAAAGAGGAGAAATTTACAGACAAACATAAATGGCAACAACGCTTTTTTTTGTTTGATTTAAATTCCTGGAACAAAACATGAACATCAAATCAATGAATTACAGGCTGTTACACCCTTGTTGCTGTATGCTCATCCACCCACGAACATTCCATATAAAATTACCTAATAATCAATTTGAAGTACTTTAAAGCAGCTTGTTTTCATCCTAAGTCAGAAACAGAATGAGCTGTCCAGTGTCTAGACCTAAGACAGGGGTCTTATCCTCAAAGATATAAGCCAGAAATGGTGTTAAGTCTTTGGTGTTTTAGGTATCATTCAAAAAGACCATCTGAGACTCCTTACAGGGAACAGAAATTTCCCTAAGACATGGGAAGACAATTCTAGCCATGTTCTTTTCAGTCATTCATAATGTAACATTCACAATTAGAGACTGGCCAGAAGTCACATAGAGACGGGTAACACTTCCTGCTCACATAAAAACCAGGAAAGCAAGGAAAGGATTCCCTGCTATGAGATGGTCACACTGGTCTCAGAGGATCTTTCCAAAGCAACTGAAGCAGTGGCCCATCAGATAAGTCAGCTGACGGGATCTTGAGCGAGCACTCTCACTTGTGGATTGTTTGGTTTCCATGGCTCTTGGCGAGTCACTCATGCTAAACCGGAGGATCTTTTATTTTGTTTTGATGAAACTGTCCCAATGTTAAACACATTTTTGAAAGGCAGTTTACAGGTTTAAACTACAGTGTTTATGAAAGCTTAGTGAGGAATATCTTGCAAAAAAAAATGAGGACTTCTGGGTAAGTTATATAGTGACAAATTAATTTTATATTCTGTTTAACCACATGTCAGTAAACTCAAGGCGAGATAGATCTGTTAAGAAACCATACAGAATGTTTAGCTAAGTGTAAGGCATGGTATGTCTGTTTCATGGTACATCTCTGGCTTTGAGGTAGGCCATATTGTGTTCAGCCTACGTAGGTTGTCTGAGATGAAATGCATGTGATGGGCACTTGAATTTGTATACAAAACACTGCTGTCAGACTTTCTGGCAGGGGACTGGCTGATATGGTCCAACTGTGGGCTGCTGTAGCCTCAGGGCATAATTTACAGCAACCTGAAGCTCAGCAAACTACTTGAGAAAGAAAGGGACAAAGGTGTGTACAGCAGCAGTAACCAAAGCAGGCCAGAGCAACCCTGCACCTATAAAGTTCAGTTTATTTCAGCTGTGGTCCAGAAGTCAGGAGTTGCATCTGGGGATGTAATCCTAGAGGTCAAGAGATCTGAGGCCAGGTACATTGAAGATGTCTGTCTCTGGCTTAGCTCTTGACCTAAGAAGTGACAGGTAGGCCATGCTGTAGTTTATTAAAGCCCCAAGGGGAAACACAGACACATTTAATAGAGTTCATGCTCCAAACCCACTATTATTGTTATTATATGGACATGCTGCCTCCAACATCAGGTACCCACATCATCAGCAAACATCATGTATTGCAATGAGAAACCAAGTAAGGTCTAAGTTGAAAGAGCTACAGGCCACTGGTCTATTCTTTTTCTAGTGAGGGCTTTTGGCAGATCACAGGGAAGCATCTGCACGAATCCCACAGAAGCTGCCTGTGCCATGTCTGTACCCTGGCTGTATTTGTACCCAGCCTTTAGTTGGCATCTGCTTGCACCCTCCTGACGGGAATAGGTTGTGAGAAGATGCCAGAGTGTGCCTGGGTACACTGAGGAGCAACACTTGTTCTGGCCTTTTAATGTTTAAACAGCTGTGCTGGATTTGCCAGAGGGTGTCTGACAGAGTCGTTAAAAACTGATCCCTGAGTAAACAGCCCGGTGTTATTTACTCCAATTCAGCTGTGATAATTCACACCATCTGAAGAGCAGCCTAATCCTGCACTGGCAGGTCTCTGAGATGTTTGCTACTGCTTTGAACAGAAGCATCCATGTGTCAAGTGATTTCCCCATCACTGATGAGTCTGGACAAGGCAATAAAAGATACAATTTAACACAAAAGGAATTAATTCAGAATGAAAATGTAATTGCTAAGACAGTAGTCACAGGCTTGTGCTCATGCAGGACACCTGTGTGTGCTGACATTTATAGATGTTGGTTACAGGCACTAACAGAGGAGAGGTACAGAGCTTAACCTTCTCTCAGGTCTGGTCACACTCCTAGTTTGCTTTTCTTCTTGTTGCGCAAGCTGCAGAGACAGGTTACGGAATATCCATTTGGAAACATCATAGAGGGAAGGGAAACAGTGTAATTATCAGGACCACAGTCCTCTAAAAAATTGTGATTTCCTCCAACCTTGGTGTGAACATTAGCTATATCTACAACTACCCGCTAATAGTAGAGTTCCTGCTTTAAATGTGGCTTATCTGCTTTGCCTGGGTAAGTGATGATTCAGTATTTGTTCTCAGATCTCTTGACCTGCAGATTTATATCCCCAGAAGCAACTCCCATCTTCTGGGCCTTACAGCTGAACCAGTGCCCACTCTCTTGGTCCTTTATCCCTATTGTCCTGATGTGAACTTACCAAATGACACGTCTTAACATTCCTCTTTATGATATAGCTCTTGTCATGTCATTCTTACTCTTCAAGATATGCTTCCATCTCTTGCCCTAGATGTCTTCAAAACACCTAGAACAGAAAAAACAAATGTAGATCACCCGATTCACCAGGCTGAATTTTCTATTAAATTGGAGACTTCCTGGAATTAATCCTGAGCAGAATATGAGCACACCACAAATTGCTCGTCAAGTAAATATTTAAGATATGTATACAGTAAATCTCTGGAGTTTAGTAAAATTGGGACTTAGGGGCATGTGCAACAGCAATTCCTTACCCACTGCTGCCTTATAAAACTCAGGGAAATGGTAATGAGATGTGATGGCATTCAAAATTTTGGAGATAGTTTTACTTTGCTGTAAAGCTATCTGATTCTGACATCTTTTTTGGTCATACTTTAGACAAATATGCTCTATTAATTATCATATTTCTATTTTGCTGGTAGGTGTCCATTTCAAAGGAACTAAAACCAATGCAAAATTTCTTGAGTTCATTAACTGCAAACCGTCACCTGATTCTACTACAAAAAAGTTTCAGGCTCTCAAAGCGTATGTAACACGGCAATGTTTTGGTTCTAGCTTTGGCTGGTTGGGGTAATTTCACATCGGTATAAATGATGATGGTACAAGACACGTTGACACCACTACTACACTTATAAAAAGAACATACAAATGCACAGTGACACTTCACACAGGGGTTGCACGTAAGACACAAATTTGAAGTCCGGCGCTGTGGGGAGCCGACGACTCTTAACTCTCATTAAGCTCAATGTGAGTTGAGAGTGCTTGGTGGTTCAGGTGCTCGGGCCCTCAGCGAGGCTCTGCACACTCATGGCAGAGACAGGAGTCATCTCCCCTTTCTAGTGTGTGTGTTTCTAATTGCTAGATTAGTACGATTGCCTGATAATCACGAGTAATAGAAACGGCTTTCCGGTACTGAAGTGCTTTCTGGAAGTTAATAAAGCTCATTCAACATCGCCTACAGTTTTACAACACGCCGTAATGGAATAATGTAATGAGTACAATGTGAGTACTGTACAAAAGGCAGTGTAAAGTCAAAAATGGATCTAGGATAGTGCTGCTTTTGAATATGAGCAGTGCAAGGTATGAATTACTTCCTTGAGACGGATACAGGAGTTAATCTGCGAACAATGCAGCTCACATTCAAGTTCACTCCCTTTTTTCTTTTTCCAGATTTGCTTCCCATCCTTTTCTTCCAGTTGTTTAATATGTGCTCTTCCTTGTTTATTCCATAAAGGTGATCATGCTTTTAATTTACACCTTCCAGTTTCCTACTGGAATTTGGCTATTAAAGGGGTTATAAAAACTTCTGTAACAATGTGATAAAAGGACACAGCAGGAAACCAACCCTACTTAAAAAATTACAGCATGAATCCCAAGTCAATTTGAAACTTCTAGGAATGTGTCGCCCTGTAACTTGTCAGACGTGTCTCCTGCCATAGTTGGAACACCTCAACAATTCAGTGATCATTTTACATTGTTTTCACTGTGTGCAAACAGAGGAGTGTTAAATTTCATTATTCCAGGATCCATCCATGTTTTGTATGCCCAGTACGACAGGTTTGTTGTTAAAACAGCACATTAACTGTATGTGTAAAACCTCTAGTCCCTTCTTCTTTCCCTGCATGAATAAGACAAAGTTGTATTTAGGGAGAAAATGGCTTTGTCTACCTGTAAATGAAGATCTTCTGAAACGCAGTCTCGAAAGAGGTTGATGGTAATCAGTAATGCCAAATCCTCATTACAGCAGTGGCATTTTCACCAACTGTATAGTAGATTTTGCAATTAACACACAAAGAATTATTCCTTTCTTGTGTAACAACATTTTAATGTCAGTAAAAAGTGGTTTTATAGTTCAAGATTACAAATAAAAAAATATTTCATCTTAACCCTCTTGCCATTTTCCCTCAGGCAAGTCTTCAAATTATAGTTAGGAAAAAAAACATGAGGTGGATGGATGCCCGCTCTACGGAAAGCTGAGGGACTCCCTCCCCACTCTGCAACTGCTGGATGTTTTGAAATGGAAGATTTTACTCCAAGTAAAGCCTGATGAGCTACTTTCTCTCCCATGGCAGGTGAAACCACAGGGGCTTTTACCACCACCAGACAGTTTCAAGTCAAACCAGCTGGAAGGGCACTGAAAGGAACAAGTCAAACACCTCTCTAGCTACCAGGCTGCATCAAGAAGGCACAACATAAGCAATGGTAAAGTCAGTAAACAAAATTTTACTGTAATATTTTGTAACACAGATACTGTATTTCTCTTTGAAGTGTAAAGCTACTGTCTTACACAAGAAAGATGGACAGACCCTTTTCCAAGACTAATATGGATACAATAAATATGGAGTTTTACATACTAGATCTGTACACAGAAACTTTGTCCCACAGCCATAAAAATTTACATTTAACAGTGCAACATATAATTTAATCTTTTATTTATCTGACATAGGATGTTTACTTACTAAACACAAGCAACTACCTGGTTTTAATATACATATTTTATATATATATATTCAACAATCTGTACAGGTTTCTAAACATAAAACTCCAAAAAGGCACAATTGTCTATACAACATGTACAAAAATGGCTGGAGCTGACAAGAAACAACAATTATTGGTCAAGAGTTCATGATTGCACAAAGATTAGTAATGGGTTTGTGTCAGAAAAATGTGCTTTAAGGAAAGGAAGGTTTGCAAAGAAACCTGCAAGTGTTATAAAAAAAACCCAAAAAACCCTAAAAATAAAAACACAATGAAAAACAAAAACTAGGTTGCTATTACAAGTCTATCCTCATCGTCACTGCTGCCATCGCTAAACTGCACCGTGTTTTGCCGCTGGGGCGGGGCGGCTGGCCTGGGTACCTGTCTGTCCGGGGTGACAGTTCGGTGGACTGGGGACTTGGTTAACGTCTTGGGATTCACCTTGGAGCGGGGCTCTGCTGGGGCAGCCCTCTTCACCTGGAGGGCAGGGAGGTCACGCTTTGGCTTGCTGGGGTTCACGAGGTCAGTCTTTTCAGGATCAGCTTTCCCGGGACCAACGGGGTTGGTCAGCGGGGTGGGCTCGGGATGGCTCTTCCCGCTGTACCGCTGGCCACCACCCACCGCCTGAGGAGAAGCATCCCGGCTGGCCTGGCCGGCCTCGGCCACGGGGAAGCCGACAGGAGCTGGCTCCAGCTGGACCTCGCCGGCTTTGGAGCCTGCGGTGGGTGCCTTGGAGGCTCCGTGCCCCTCAGCGCTGGCAGGGCTGACAGAGGGGATGAGGGTCGGCAGGGCGATGTTCAGGATCTGCAGGCCGGGAAGGTGTCCCTGCGGGCTGGGGGTGCCCTGTGGGGCCGCGCCAGCCGTCAGCACCTGGAGGCCCACGGCGTTGAGGGTAATTCCCGGAGGGCGCATCTGCGGGGCGATGTTGGTGTTTGCCAGGCCCAGGATGTTCACTGTCTCCATGCCCAGCGGCGGCAGAGGCTGCAGGTTGGGTGCGCCGAGCGCCTGAATGCCCGGCACGCTCACCTGGCCGATGGGAATGCACGGCACCACGCTGTTCACCTCGGCGACTCCCACAGGATTCGTGGCGGGGCCGGCGGCCGTGCCGCCTGTCTCGCCAAGGGCGCTGGTAGTTCTGTGAATCACGCTCACTGCTGGGATAGTGAGCTGCACTGGCCCCGCCTGGATGGGAACAAAGGTGGAGTAGGTGGCCAGGCCGGCAGGGACCACCTGGATGCCCCCAACGGGCACCATGCCATAGGGAGCCTTGGCTTGCCGCTGCGAGTGCAGGGGCAGGTGGCTGAAGAGGTGAGTCTGGGCAGCTCTCGGCTCGGCAGCCGGCTTCTCCTCCGGGATTTCGGTGTAGGGTGACGGCGCCGTTGTCGGTATGCTGCGGTCTGCCGGCGAGGACGGGGAGCTGATGGAGGGCGTGCTCTGGGAGAGAACAACACAGGCGGGTTAATGTGGCAGCCACCGCTGTCCTTCAGTGACATGAAAACGCAAGGGAGCTGGGAGCGCTTCCCATGCCCCCTTTTAAGAACAAAATGGTTCATAGTATATAGTGCTCAGCCGAAACAATGAACTGATTTCCTTCTTTTCTTTTTCCACCTCCTTCCTCACCCACTAATTGCATTTTCCTCTCCTAATTACCCTTGCTCAATTTCTCTCAAACACTAGGGCTCAAAAACATTGCCGAATATCTTTTGCATGTGTGTTTTAAGTAGCGAGAAGGCTTTGCAGAACTGTTTCATGTGGAAATCACCCCAGGCAAGAAGGTTAAATAAGCATAACATGGCATTTTTGATGCACCGTGTTCCTCTCATGAAGGCATTACAGCCTCTGGCAGGTAGAGGCAGCACCACAGCACATTTGTCATAGGTACTTCTAATGTGGCAGACAGGGTATGCAATGACAAGAAATGTCTGACAACTACAGCTGCTGCAAAGGTGGAGGTGATGGGTGAATACTAGAGTGAGATGTGGGACCCTCATCCCATTGCTGCCTCAGCTCACTGTGATTTATTTGGTGCACACACCTGGATTTACAATGCTATTTCTAGCCTCCTTTTTCTTCTTCTACAGCCTGTTACTGACCAAGGCTTGCAACTCCTTTCCTAGAACCTCCTAAAATGAGTAGTCTCAAAGTGCAGTTGCAATCTCAGAGTTATCTTTTTGTTTTAGACACATTCATCACACACACACTGGTGCAACCCCACTTAGTTTTTACAGTATTAACTCTCAAAAATTCTCTAGAGCAGGCAAAAAACTCAAAACCAGACAGAAATGCTTTTGAAATCTGCTGGTAGAAAATACATTGGCAAAAGGAGAATATGATTAACTGGCTATGCAGTGCCGACCTGTCTAAATGAGAAGATGGGTGTGAGAAAGAATCCAACATTTTTCTCAGAACTGACACCTCACAAGAGATCCTGATAAACTGGTATGGATGCTTTCAAAGGAATGTACAACAGCCTTCCTGAGCTGCGTTGACTTCTTTTCTCGATTGCAAGAACTGGGATCCACAGCCATTCACAATCAGAACAGACTGTAGATTAACCACTGGAGACACAAGGCTGATGCTTCTTTTGGTCTGGGAAAGAAAAAGAAAATCTGGAAAGGGATTACTTCCTTGTATTAATTACATGCCTTCTTTTTTTTTAATATATTAATGTAGTCAATTATTAGACCTATATAAATGAACACTGTTCAACATTTTTAATTGCATGAATATTTACTTGAGGCTTCAGTGGTTCTATTTAATGAGGGAGTAAACTCAGTTAAATGTCCTTCTGGTATCCATTGGCAACAATGGAACCTAAACTCCAAATACTAGGACCCTACCCATTTTATGGCAGGCATACACAGTGATCAGAGACCACTTCATTTTATTCTCTGGCACACTATAAACTTGCTCCAATTTACATTTGCCACATGTACTCACAGTTTCTACAAGCAAGGATGAACCTGTATCAAACAACACAATGCAGCAGTAATTTTTACTGTTTCTCCAGGTCAACAGTTTGCTATGTTAAACTGTGTAAAAAAATAAATCCAGTAGTGTAAATTTTCAAAGAAAAACCAAGCCACTAAGTACTTAAAACACAATGAAATTTTTTACTTTTTATGATTTTGAAAATTTTCTGCTACTTTTTTTCCAATAACTGCACGCAGTTAGATTTAGGCTTGGACTCCATGATCTCAAGATTTTTTTCCAACCTAAAAGATTATATAATTCTATATAATATTTCTAAATATTGCATTCATCATGGAGAAGGCAGTGCTTTGATTACTCCTTTAATTAAACTATTTTGCATCTCATTTTTCTGAGCATTGCTCTGAAAAGCTCGGATGACTTCATGGTCTGTAGCAAGAATTCAAAACTTCCAAAAGATATCTTCACTGTCAGTCTGGTAAGTGTCTTGTAGTGTGCCCATCACAGTCCATTAAAGCCATTGCTGAATTGAAAAAGGCTCAGCACCTGCCACTTCCCTCTGTGATTTCATGGGCACAGCTTTAAAAAAACCAGTTGCCAAAATTACAGAACGCTCCCACAGACCTGCACACAGACTGACCTCATCTTTCTGCACAGTGCTTTGAAAAGCTGTGTGTCCAACATGTGCATGGGCAAAATCCATCCTTTTCTGATTAAAATCTTCTTTCAGCTTGGAGAAAAGCTGAGAGCACTGGAAACTCAGGTCTTCGTCCTGTGTTCATCTCTCCCTTTGTTATTGTGCAAGGGCAATCTCCTAGTTTCCTTGAACATCTGGCGCTCTTTCTAATTCTACTATCAAGCATATTTGGAGGATACATAAACAATTGCACTATTTTTTTTTTAGTGATAATGCAAAAAACTTTGGGACTAGATTAATTTCCCTTTGGAATTACCAATGATTGTATCATCACATTTCAGAGTAAAATGATTGCTGAATTCTATCACTTTCCACTGACAACTTCATAACCACCACCATATGTTCATTCCACATATTTCCTTCTGATTTGTAATACAATCTACCAGCTCCAAACATCAGCTGAAATGACCATATTACAATTAAACCTTTCAGGAAGAATACAATCAAATTAAAGAATTCGAAAAGCAACGCTCCTACAACATCCTTGTGTCTAGAGTCTTACATATTTGTGCTTGGATTCATTTTAACTCTCCTGAAAGACTCATCACCAAGAATTCTAAGAATGAAAGGAAAGGCAAACATTTTGATCTTTGAAAAATCTCCAAAAAGATATTTTTAGAAGGAGGACTTAAAACTCCACTCCCTCCCTGGTTTTAGACACTCCTACCTTTGTAGGAGCTGCAGTTGATATTAAGGAGTGGCCCAAGGCTGCATCTGGATCAGGGTAATCCACAGACATCTGGCGACCTGGAGATGCAGGAGCGATGTCCGCCAGTGCTGCATCAGCACCGCAGGGACCCACTCCTCTCTCCTGGGCTTTGTCCTCATGTGCTTCTTGATGGGTGGACTCTGCTGGTGACGTGGAGGTCCTGCTGACCGACTGCACTGTGCTAAGGACAGTCATCTTGGTCAGCAGTGCTTTTGGGAGACCATCCATGGAGTCCGTGTGAGCCCCAGTGAAGCAGTCTGGAAGCCTGATGTCGTCGTCGGTGCTGGCGGCATCCTGCAGGCCGTGGCGAGAGGGGTGGTGCTGCGGGCTGGCTGTCACTGAGGGCGTTGTGGATAGCACTGACTCAGCCTGGCTGTCTTCATCATCGTCCTCATTGTCATTTTCATCTTCATCGCCACCATCAGACTCCTCCACGTCGTATCCCGACCGGTCATAGCCAAATCTTTGCTTCTCACCTGCAAAAGTGAAAGTAGAAGTTAAGACAATGAAAGCCCTGGACTGACTGGGAAGGAAGCAGGAGAGAACAACTAAAACCACCAAAAAACCACACGGCACATGTATTTTCCACTCACACCCCACTGCATCAAAGCAACAGGGAAGACTTAAAATTTTTGTTTTTATTTTCCAGCTTATATATTTAACTATACAACTACATAATCTTTCATCTTCTCCTTCTATGTTGTTTTTAATCTGGATTTGACTGTTTTCCTTCATGCCATTTGTAACAATTTGCTCAAAGTCACCCTTCACTATTCTGCTAGGGGAGCAGTGAGCAGATTCCTGGTTCCTAATTTCCCAGTGCTGACATGTGGGGCTGGTCTGTCAGCCTCAGTGGTGGGATATTTACTGGCTGGTTCCGACTCATAAGTGGGTGTCCTTGTACCTAGTATGAATCATGGCTGCAAAGGTTTTTGAAGGATGCAAACAGAAAGACTGGAGGCTGTTAGTCAAGAATCTGTCTTGTTAACAGGCAAAACAGACCAAAATTAGACCTTACTAGATTTCTTCACTTCACTAATGTTTTGAAAGGTTTATTAAAAAATTACCCAAGATGTCTTAGGAGCCAACAAAGCATTAATCATGTCAAAACTTACCTATGAATCTTTGTTTGCATAAGGAAGCCCTCCTGACTTCAAGTCTTAAAACCAAACCTCTGTCTAGGGGTAAATTTCTCTACAAAATACAGTTCTACTGCAGCTTTTCACCTTCTTTTGTATCTAACTTGGAAAGAAAGAGTCGTCTTTAGTAAAGCGACAGAAAATCCCATCTGCTCTGTCTGATTCCAAGCCAGACTGTCTGGGATCATATTTTATAAAAGACAAAATGCTTTGAATACATTAATATTTTGTATTTCATTAAAGGTCTGTCTCTTGAGCTGTCCAAAAAAACCTATCAGCATAAAATTCATTTGGCTCTGTAAAACCAAAGATGTCTGGTTAGACAAAATCTGAGAGATGCTGTTCTAGGGAAATCTACACAGCACCTTACCATCAAAATGAACAATTCTGAAAAAAATCAGACCCTTAAAAGGATTTGAATATACTGCCTATGCTTTAGGCTGCTAAGTTACCAAAACCAAAACCAACATTTTGAACTCCAGATAAAATAAATAGGTTTAATTGAGCTACCTTTCAGCAAGTTACCCACCATTATAAGCCTTTATGGTTTCAAATGAGCAATGCAATTAGGAACTAATAGCTTCTTTGAAAAAATTCCTCTGTAATGACTTTCCCCGTTTTTGCCTACACAATAATTTGTACTTTAGCTAAATATGGAAACTAGATTTCCTACACTTACTACAGCAGACATGAACATGTCAGACATGTTATTAAAAATACCCCAAATCCTCCAGGTTATTGGAAGGATCCTAACAAGAATATTTATCAGCATTTTAAACAGTCTTAATTTATAATTCTCATCTACAGACAAAGCTGTTCAAAATAGAAAATACATTTTAGTGAAAAAATTAATTCTTTAACTTCCATTCCAAAATTATGGCAAGTACGATTGTTAAAGATATTATTAACAATAATATGTGGAGTGACTACACGTTTTTGGTATTTTTTTCTCTATAATTCTGTCATTTCTATTCTTCATATAAACACTGTTTTTTTCAGTAACTTGCAAAGCAAATGTATCTAAAATGTTACAACACCTACATATGTTTGATTTCTGAATGGAAACAACTACCTCTGCCTTCAATACCAATGACAAGCTAGGAGGGTCCCAGTGCCCTGAGCTGGAGGACCACGGCTGTGAGAATGATAAACTCCCAGTGGACTCTGAAGCTGTGTGGGAACTGCTGCTCCAGCTGGATGCCTGAAGTCTATGGGTTCTGATGGGATTCATCTGAGAATACTTAAAGAGCTGCTGATGTCATTGCAAGGCCTCTCTTGATTTTTGAGCAGTCTCGGGAATCTGGAGAGGTCCTAGCTGACTGGAAGCTGGCTAATATTGTCCCAGTTTTCAAGAAGGGCAAGAAAGAGGACCCCAGAAAATACAGACCAGCAGTCTCATTTCTGTGCCTGGTAAAGTTATGGAAGATTATCCCCGGAGGTATTGAAAAACACTTGGAAGACAACGCAGTCATTGGTCACAGCCAGCACGGCTTCACGAGAAGAGAGTCCTGCTTATCAAACCTGATTTCCTTGTACAGCAAGGTAACCCACCCAGCTGATGAAGGGAAGCCAGCTGAGGTAACCTTTCTGGATTTCAGCAAACCTTTTGATACTGTCTGTCATAGGATCCTCATGAACAAACAACACATCATGTGATGGGTGAACAAATGGCTCACGGGTCGGACACAAAGGGTTACAGTGAACAGGGTGACATCAGACTGGGGATCTGTCACTAGTGGGGGTCCC
>WAAE01001584.1:308224-379332 GCA_013400495.1 Nicator chloris | reverse complement strand
GGGGGGTTAAAGTTGGATATTAGAAAAAGGTTCTTCACCCAGAGGGTGGTTGGGCACTGGAACAGGCTTCCCAGGGAAGTGGTCACAGCACCAGCCTGACAGTGTTCAAGAAGCCTTTGGACAGTGCTCTCAGACACATGGTGTGATTCTTGGGGATGGTGCTGTGTAGGGCTAAGGGTTGGATTTCAATGATTCTTGTGGGCCACTTCAAGCCAGAATATTCTGTGATTCCCTCAATGCCTCAGTAACAGACATTGAAGACTTCTCCACATGTCACATCTAAAGGGTGACTTACAGGTTTCCTGCAACTCTTTAAATAATGAAGGGGGCATTGCCGAGTCTTGGAATTCACTCTGGACTCCCTCTTAAATTCAGTCTCTTTACCCATGTCACGTAGCTATTCTCTACGAAATTCTGATTCTTGTCTTTTTTTTCTCCATCTCTCCATATGAATCATATTTTCAATGAGAGCTGATGTCAATCATGAATGACTGCTTCTACTGGCAGAAGGAAATACCTGGAGTGATTAGACTGACTTGTCACATTTGTAAAGCAAGGAGAACATACGTGCAAACAATGATTTAGAAGAAACTATCTTCCTTCAAATCAACATTTAAAAATGCTACCAGCAAATGATGCTTATGTAGGAATTTTCTGCATACACCCCAGATTCTACAACAAAGCCATGGAAAGAGAAAGGGAAACTGTGTGTGGAACACAGATTCCTTATATGCAAGACTCTATGGGATATCATTTCCCTCTATTGTTTCCCTATGTACCTCTACCCTTTGTGCATTCGCCAGCTTCTATTCGAGTGTGGTTACCTGGAGCCAGAGCCTGCAGTGTAGGCGAGGTGACAGCGATGAATGTGGTTCCCTTACTCCCACACCGCTTTGCAACATCAGTTGAGAAAAAATAAGATTCCTGATTTTTGTTCTGGCAATGCACAAAGGAATGCTTTGCTCTGGCTTTTATACCTGTGTGCACGTTTGCTGAAACAAGAGGTGCCCAGGCTTTTCCAATCAATGATCCCACTAAGCATCGCTACGGAGTTACAAGAGGACCCAATACTGGAGTTTTAAGCAGTAGACGACCCAGGCAGGGTTATGGGTCTCCTCTGAAGGAGACACTGGGCTGAGGTGCGACCACTCCTTGTGGTGGAAGATTCTCTTCCAAGAAGTGTCTTTTGAACTACGTAGTATTGGCACCAATCCATTCTGGTAATTGTACACTGCCTACTAAAGTTCCCTGGCAGTTTTAATTGGGGAAAAATTAATTCTTCGCTTCCTATCTTGAACTATTCACAATTATAACCATATGCTTATGTAGCTGATATGTATATATATATATGAAACATACATATAACTAGAACTGACTCAATTTCCAGAGGGAATAAAATTACTGCTCTGTTTAACTTTGTATGAGGTTGTAAAATGGTGTACGGTATTTTTCGAATGAAGGATGTATCACAGATTTAAAGGCTCCTAACATATGGAGAAATGGCTTTTGGCAAGAAAGTTCATGGTTTATTTTTTGAAAAAGAAAACAGGAAAAAGGTTTCGCACTATTAAGTGAAGGCTTATGAAAGCTACTTCTTTTTCAAATTTGTAACTCAACTCTCACCATTTTAACAGACAAACTGTTCAAGACAGCCTCAATTTTTTACAAAGAATCTTTTTGGAAGAGTAGGTGATGCCTTTCATCCTCTGTCAACTGCTGCAATCTTTTCTTTTAAATCCTTAGAAAGACTCTTTCTTCTTCCTGGACTTCACAAGAGTAAGTGAATTTTACAGACCTGAACTCTGCAGAAATTAGGAACAGCTGGAAATAAAGGCTTAATAGAAACATGGACAAAACTTTTGATTGGGGATTTTGTTCACATGCCAGCTACAATTATTTTTTAGAAAACTGAATTTTTTATCCTATGTATTGAAGTGTATACAAATAAAAGGCAAAAAGAGTCCTTCATTTATTTTGCTGTCAGTCCTCAGTCGGCCAGCTCTGTACTGTTTTTGTGGTGTTGGTATTGAGCTTGTTGGACAAGGCTCTGTTATAGTGACATTTTACCCCAGAGCAGAAAAGAAAAAACTCTAAGTTCTTTAGCACAATAGCATTACCTGGAATTATCAGCATCCTAATACGTCCGTTTGTGAAGTGCCTGGGGCTGGTAAGTCCACATACTGCTATTTCCAGCTGGAATGCTATGAATTAGGTAATTGAAATATGTCTCCTTATGTACTTTGAAGTTTTTCATTTCATTAGAAGTTTTTCCTATACGAATCCTTACTGTACATGATTTTAACAACAGCCATCTAATTATCATCATACTGTAAAGTACTAAAACAAAGGTTCCTCAGAACCTCAACTTACAGCTTTTAATTTTAATTGCAGTAGCTTTGCTACATGACCTGACTTACTGAGGACGTGCTACAGATCCAGCAATTTCTGTACCAAATCCAGTGATGAAGCTCAAAAGCTTATAATTTAGTCACATTTAGTTATAACTTAATCATATTTAAGTAGATTGTCACATAAAGAGCAAAAAGTTCATTTTCATTCTTTCAGTGGCAGGAAGACAAGAATGGTTTGAAAATACAAGTCTGGACTGCTCAGTTTCACAGATTCCTAAGGAAATGTAAAAAAAATATATGACTGCCATTAGCTCTACTTAGGCAGATTACAGACATAGTTTATTAAGTGTCTATTCACTACCTATTAGCATCTAAATCAAAATTTATTACATTTATTGGTTTTTAGCACCTGAGTAATACAAAGCAGTGTTTACAGTCTAAAGTTCTGGAAGTATCTTCAGTTATGGATTGACATTTACATAAAAGCATTTAAAAATAAAGCATCCATTCTATATTCTATATACTTCCATCAAACTCAAGAAAAAATGTAGACTATGGCAAGAAAGGCAGAACTACTTTTCAGTATGTCATATGATCATAAATTGGAAGTGAGGTTTGTATGTCATCAATTCACTCCATTCTTCTAAACAATTACAACTTTGACTTGCCTTTCACCTGTTGTACTAGACTTGCAACATATCATTCCACAACCATTCACACAAATTTAAAGAGGGGTAAACCAGATACTGTTAAACAATCCAGCAGCTGTACCCAACCCTGATGTCCTCCTGTCATTCTAAGCCTGTTCATAGCCTTCAGTTATCTGATTTCAGTCTTGCTTCAGCTACTGTCCACTGCTCATCACCCTCTAACAGGACTCACAGTGACATCTACTGGGTTAAATTCAGACTGGTGATCACCAAGGCTCCTCAGAAACAAGAAGAAGAAAATCTGTGGGCTTTTGACCTTCATTCCTAAGACCACAGGAAGTAATGAAGTGAAACTACACCAAAAAGTAAGAGCAACTTCTGCTTAAAGAGATTATTTACACCTAAACCTTCTTAAGTAACTTGTATATTGTAAATCAAACCTAGCACTAGCTAGTCTAATGTCAGGCTGTGGGTGTAGGGCTTCAGCATGCCTCATGTACATCTAGCTGAAGAACAGACACTGATACCACAAAAACAAATTAAAATAATTATTGTAAACTACACAGAACCAGCCTTCCATTCTCTTTATAAAAGAAGGATATTATTGCAAGGATTTGCATTTATTTTCACTTCTTAAATGCAGATTCAGGGAAAACACAGACTGAGTCACGATTAAGCTAATGAAGAGCCATTGAAACTTAAAATCTACCGTAAGTAACATATAGCTAATTAACTTAGAACTGTGGTAATAATACTGCAGAAAATGAAAGTATTTTTCTAATGTGTGTGTGTGTAGATATCTATAAATAAATATCTGAAACTTACAATTACGTCTTTTTACTGGTAAAGTAATGAATATTTTGCGATAGAATTTCTGCACAGAAACCCCTTAAATGTTCTGCCCATCTACTGATTCCATTATTAAGGAAATATCTTGTGCAAGTTTACTCAGAAATACCATACCATTCATACATTAGCTTAGTACAAGTTTAAAGTTTTAACTGTTTTAATTTGAGCACAAATTATTGTTGTTTTTAAGACTGAATGGCAAAATGTTGTGTGAGCAGGGCCAAAGAGGATATCCCCAGTTGCAGTCTGTCACACTAAACAGTTCACCTCCTCTGACAATTTAATTCAGATATTAACATTCCTCACATTGTAACCCTGTATTTTGGTGACAAGAACATTCCACAGATCAGAAGATGAAAGATAAATGGATGAGGGAATAGTTTTGAATACAAAAACACAGGCCAGAAAGTATTTACTAATACCCAAATGATGACAAGTCCAAATACAAAGAATGCTATGTTAAAAGCTCTGATCACATACAGTCTCAGGCAGCTAGAGAGCATCTTTCTTTTTTCCCGAGACACCACAGCACAACAAAATTTCAGCTTCTCAGATTACTGAAAAAACAGACTTTGTGTGCGTGCGTCTGCCCGTGCTCAGGATTGTGCACGAGTTTGCACTCCTGGTTCAGTTTGCATCCATTTAATCTGTACTGCTGTCGGTCACAGCTGGCTTCTCATGAATCTAAAAAATTGTATATTCAAGTAACTGTGATTACCCAGCCTTTAAAAAACCTACAAGAGACTGGAACCAGCAAATTTCTTCATAAGTAAAATGTTGGTGGCTTTCTTAAATTTCTGGGTAAATTCTCTAATTCAAAGTGGAATTCTAGTGGAAGACATACAGCTTAGTTATTTTAAGCAAAGGTGCAGACATTTCTATTACCATAAGAATAATTAGTATTCCAAATGTTCAGATAATGAATTAGGTGGAGACAGACAGATAGGCAGACAGACATTCTACAGGTCAGGAAACGGGCCAATTTCACACAGTCTTCAGGAAGAAGTTTTTCTTTCTGAAGTCATAATTATTTCTTATCAGATTTTCTGCACCTTCCTCTACTGCTTCTCACGTTGCCTTCCAGCTGAGGAAAGCGATGGGAGTAGACAGACCAATCTCTAAGAGACAGAACATTTTTAACAACCAACCCCAAAAAATTAAGCATTTGAAGGCATTGGTTTTTAAAACATCTGAAGGATATGTGGCACAACTGTGCCAGCAATACATGCCAGAGGGAGGAGGGGAGGATGGGCCAAAGATGTAGCACTGCAAGTGCAGCTCAGTACCCATGGCCCATCACACTGTCCTTTGTGGGTGACGTGCTGCTGCCAGGGCTGTCCCTGGAGCTCAGACCTGGCACGAGGGGTGCTGGCCCCAGTGTGAGCTCTGCTGCTCTGCCCTGGGGAAAGGGCAGCCAAAGAGGTGGTTGAAGCTGATTCAAACTAAAATTAGCATGTTCAGGATTTCAGAGAGGGCAACTGAACCGCACTTAAAAAAACATGTATGCAAATACATCACACTTCTTTCCCCACTCTTGATTCTGACTTAAAAAATAGGCTGACAGTAAAGATTCTGAATTATCATGAGAAAAACCTTCATGGCTGGCCAGGTGAGCAGACAGATGAAATCACATTTTTAAGTGTAGGGTGGCTTGCTGAATTTCCATAGATAATTGTAAATGCCCTGTGCTCTGCAGCAGCTGGAGAGGCCAGACTGGTTGGGCTGCAGCAAATGCACTTTTATCAGGGGATTAATTACCCTGATTCTTGGATAGGTCTCTAGTGCTGAACTTTGTGCTGCACTGCTGGTTTTGCTACAGGTACCTGAGCCAGATCCTTTGGAAAAGGCAGGATTTTATCACCAAGTTTTGGTTTTTTTTGGTTTGCGGTTGCAGTTAAAGAAAGAAGTGCTACGTCCTCTATTTCGGGGAAAAAAAATAGGCATTGTAGTCATTAAATTAAATTCCATGAAGAATTTCAAGGATTATTTAGCAAATCCTGTAGAATGTCTGTGCTATTTTTTTCACAATAGAGTATTTCATTTATTAAGTAATTACTGTGCTGAGCAGAGAACATATTTCAGGGAATATATAATATATTTATACTATGGTCAAATGTGCCTGTAGATGATAGGTAAAAAGGGAAAGCCTCTCTCTTTCTCAATCAAATAATCTTGAAGGCAAAAGAAAGCATTCTTTCAACAAATGTTTGAAGTGGCTTCCTTTGACTCCATGTTGCTGAAAATTCAGTTAACATTTGAAACATTTCCCATTGCATTATAACCACAAATGCAACTTTTAATGCATGCATTTGGGAATGTCAATTTATCAATCAATAAAATGTTTTCAGTCCCTAGTAAATGGAAATATCTGTTCAACTGTAGTTTATGAAACTCACAAAAATGTCAAATGCTACAGAACATTGCTTTAAAAAGTGACAATTTTTCTGTCATGTGAAGACTGAAAATATTAGTAACAAATGTGCCTCTGTAAGAAAGAGACAGTAATTTGTCCTGCTGCTTATCTTCTGTGTTATTTATCTGGTACCTCAATTTGTGAAGGGAGACATATTTTTTTGCTTACGAGAAAGGACTATATTGAAGAAGGCCAAAAAAGGGAAAAATGCAGGTTTCTTTCTACCTAGTGCACTACTGAATCACAGCAGCTGAGTCATATTCTCAGCATTATTTAGAATTAGATTCAAGATGATTCGTTTATTCTGCCAGTGCTTGTCATATGGGAACAACTGCATTCATCTTTCTTTCCCCTTACAGTTTAAATAAAGACCCCTACTGCTTTCTTTTCTTTGAGCCTCATCCACACTCTAATAAACTATTCCCCTGGAGAGAGAAAAATACACCAAGGCAACACTACTCATCTTCTCACAGAAGAATGTGAGGAAGGCAAAAATGCCGTCACTCCACTGAGACATGCTGAGATTCCTAACAGTCCCAATGCACAATCCTGTTCTCCATCTCACTGGCTCTGGTGCAGGCCCACCTTTCTTATCATGTTGAGCAAGTCACTCATGAACCTGGTTTGGCCCTCTTTGACTGTTCTTGATCTCATCTCCTCTTCAGCAGAATCTTCCTGGCACGTGGGAAGTGCAGAATTCCAGTTTTTAGCAAATACATTCATTCTGAAAACATTCTCATCACTAATGAAGAAGTAGAGCAGGTCAAGATGAATAATGTTTTTAATTTCTGTATGTTCTCTATCTGCAGATTTATCCCAATTATTTGTGAAGGAGGACAGAATTCTATGCTGGAAGGTGATTAACCTCCTTGAAAAGCACTCAGCAACATATTTGTGATTTGTGTGGCATGTTAGTGATTTAATTTCTATGAAATATGCATCCCAAAACTTGGACCATTTTGTGCACAGCTATTTTCAAAGAAGCACTACACTTGACTGCATTTTTTCTAGGCAAACAGCTGTTTTTCTGGTGTTTTCAATCTTGTCATATTTATTTTATGTGAAAGTGATAAAGTTAAACTGCATAACACTTTGTGAAAAATTCAGCAGCAATTTATCCTTAGCATATGCTTGTTATTTCTTTCAGTGAAAGTTTTTCCAGTGTTTCTGGCTCCCTTGGACTAGCTCTTAAGATTTTTATCTCTCTATCTTTTCCCTGTACAAGAATTAAAAAGCTTTGGAAAAGAAAGGTTAAGAAGCTGAGATGACAAAATAGACACAGTAATTCAGCAAAGAAAGAAGACTTAATTTCTTACCAAATTCTTCTTCTCCATCCTGGTCCTCTATTAAGCCTACTGAGACTCCCAAATCCATGCACTTCTTGCTATGTGCCTTTGACTTCATATGCTTTGTTAAATTTCCTTAAGAAAAAACAAAAAAAAATTACCTGCTCCGTGAGTACACAAATGTCTACAAATATATGCTCAACATGTCCACCTCTTCCTCAGGTACATTTATGACAACCATATAATTTGATTTCACACTTGCTAGAACCTTGTCCCTCAATGCAAGCTGTCAAGGGCTGCAGCAGATTCACCATCCTGAATGCTACCAGCTCACTGGCTACATTTCAGGAAGCTTTTTATTGAGATAAAATAGAAGAGGATGGAAATTCTAAATGGTAATGTATTTTGTACTGGTGTAAAAGAGCCCTCCTTTGTTTATGGTGAAGTATAAAAAGGGGTGATTCAGTCTTCAGAGCCATGTTGACAGAAAACTATTCGGTGAAACTGAAGTTCGTATCTTGCAGCTCTTTCAGTTGTTGATGAATTCTTTTTTTAGTGTAAACATTTTCAATGCCAACTTAAGCAAACACGTTAATTTTATTCAGAATCACAGCATGAACATACTTGATCTGAATCTCAAAAGTGAATGTGTAGCTGAGAGGGCCACAGGCTGCTCTCCCCTTCTCCTTTAAAAAGAAAATATAAAAATCATCAAGAAATGGCTAAGAGTGGCTCAGATCTGTAAATGATGATATTTATGAAATGCATGTTACTAGAAGTAACTGCCCACCTTAAACTTCATAAAAATGTTTCTTTGAGGTATTTAAATAGGAAAAATTAAAGTGTAATGCTCTTCTATGATTATGGAGTACTTAATTTCTGCTTTGAACTGAAGGTGGTAACTCATCCCAAATGTTGAAATAATTGTTGCAAATACATTGACTCACAAATAGTAAATTTTCCAGTTTTTGCACACTTCATGAAGCTGCTGGCTACACTGTCCTGTCATTAAGAGTGGCTTACCAAACATCCAACACCCATCAGTGTGACCTGACTGCCAGCAGTAATGACAAGAGCCAGGCACAGCAAATGCAGAAGAGGATGTGAACACAAGTATCTGCTGTAACTGAAACCAGGGAGAACTTTACATGAGTAGAACTTAATTACTTGTACTTGGCCAGCACCCCTCCTCTGCAAAAACCATAATGAGAATTTACTGGGTTTGCACTCCAGCATTTCATTGTAAAGGCAATATGATGACCCAGCCAGGTGATGACTTTTGACACATCTGAAGCCTGTTCATCCCCCTTTGTGCAGCACTGTTACTTCTTGTAAGTTTTGCACCAAACCACTGAGTAGTCTCAAACCCACTAAAAACACAAATGTTCCTGAGGTTACAACAGAGGGGGCCAATGTTGCTAAATGGTGTTGAAATCCAAGAAAAATTTTACTGCTTAGAATTTTTTTTCTGAAACTATTTTGGCTGTGAACTTCTCCTGTCTGTTTCACTTGAGTCCTGTTTAATACACTGTCTCTGCATAAACTGGGATACATTTAAGTATCTAAAGCTATAAACAGGCTTTAAAAAATAGATGCGCAACTCTGGGTCTTAAAGTGGAAAGCGAACCTTTGTCCTTCAAGGGTAAAAAAAAAGAATTTCAATGTAGTAATTTATTAGAGGCCAATTTCTTTCCTAGAGCAATTGGTTGAGTGCCAATACCAGTACAATATACGTCCATCTCCTACCTCCAAAAGACACTGTAAGGGACTTAAAATTCTGTGTCCCATCTCTATCTAGGATGAGCAGCTAACTATCTCACTTGTCTTCACCTAACTTTCATCACACTCTCATGACTTTCCTCTTCCACTCCAATTTCTCACCCACTGTGGCATGCCAGACAGTTCATTCATATGAAGACATGGTCATATGAACAAATATACAGAAGACAAAGGAAAAGCAGGAAACAAGAAATTACAAATATTTGAAGCATTAGACAATAAAACTCCACAGAGAGGGAACCTCTTTAGCTCATGACCAGCCAACTCTGAGAAGAAAAGTATTCTACTTTAAGGCAGAATGAAAAAGAGGGAAAAACACACCCAGAAAAGTAGCCTTACCTTTAGTTTTGAAGGAAAAGTTGCAGTAATTGCAGTGGTAAGGACGGACATCGGTGTGTGTGCGAATGTGCTTCTTCAGCATGCTGGGCTTCTTGCAACGTATTCCACATTCCTCACAGATATATTTCCCTCTCCCTCTCCCTCTCACATACACATAGTCTTCATTTGACTTGTACCTAGTAACAGTACCATAAGAGTAAGGCAACCAGATGTAATGGGAAAATGAGTTCAGCTAGAAACCCTCATCTACCAGAATTTTTAAAATAAAACATTAGATGACCATCAGTGACTGACAAAACTAATCACACTCTTTTTCTGATCACTCCTGCATGTATTTGTTATATTCATATCTATATTTATCACTAGCTAGTCATAGACTTGTTAGGAATAGCAGCTAATCTTCTTTAATAAAGGTACTGTTGATACAAAGCATTTAAAGATTTCAAATTTCCTCTTAGCAACACAGGAACACATCTTTTAAAGGTGTCAGTTCTTGGAAGCAGGTTTGAGCACCATGAGGGAGCTTTAAAAGAGCATCTTTGAGGCTCTGCCTTGTGCAGAAAAGGAATAACATTAGTTACAACGATGGGAAAGTCTTTCAAACTCCCTGTCAATGTCCTCTGGACTCAGCCTATGGGGACGGCCTCTAGATGGAAAAATCATTTGGATTCGATTACGCCCTTCGTATTTCCAGTCAAGGATGCCAAATGTTGTGTTTAGCTTTTGTGACCTGGTCCTTGCAAAGTCTGGATCTGAGCAGAGACACAGCAATATTTTACCTGGGCAGCTGGTAATGATTTAACTGCTGGCCTAGTCTAGATTCAAACTGGGAACCAGTAACTAAAGCCCTACAGCTGACGACAGAGACTAATCAAATATGCACTATTTGAGCTACAAAATTTTACAGGTGTCACTGGCACTTTTCTATTTAAAAATCTGCTTTATAAGATGTTGTACATAGTGCAACACTGTGGCTAAAGCAACTGTTATTCGTATCAGGCAACAGATTTGAAGTATTATGGTGCAGGGAGGAGAGCTCAGTAAATATTTCCATGGCACTTTTCAAATCAGAACTCTCCAGCCTGTGTATGCCACAGCAAGCTGCCAGACAGAGACGGCACTGCAGGCTGCTGCTTAGCCCCTGGACTATTTCCTCTGCAGCTACAGTTATACAACCTTGCTTGCAGAATAGGTATTATTTATCATGTAAAAGAAACATAGGAACAGAATTTACATCTCTCTCTGTATCTAGCTGCCTTTAGAGCTGATTAATGCTCATTCCCTGGAAAAAAAAATGAATCGCACTGCCTACTGTTCTTTATTTTATTACCCCTTCTCATAACTCTCATGGCTCCATGCTACTGATGACTTTCCATTTTTCTTGGAAACATAAACCAACATCCACAGACCACAATATGGGAACTGTTGTTTAAAATAAATCAATCAGGAAGCAACATCTCTACAAAGTCTAGAATCTAGGAAAAAATTAAAATAAAAAATATCTTCCCAATGATATCTAGTATACAAAGTACAATACTTGCCCTCCATCAAATATTTTCACTCTTCTTGGTACAGTTTTGATAAAGGAGTTTTCTTTATCATGCTCAGTGCTTGATTCAGAGTTTTCCTTATTGCTGAATTCAGTCGGAGTCAATTTTTTCCTATTTAATGCTCTCTGAAAGAAAATGAGATATGCTTATCATTAAAATTAGTGTCTTTCATATGCTATTCAAACATTGAAGTTATGGTGAATAAAAGCATCATAAAACCCACAATTCTAATAATTGGTTCTTAAAACGGTTAAGATACATGAAACAAAAAAATATCTTTTGCTAAACTTCTTCTCTACTATGTATTGCCTGTTTGTGGACTGCTAAATCTATACAGAAATTATGGCCCTGTAGGAAACCAGGAATGCTTTGAGACTGAAGTAGGACATTCCTTTTCCTTGTTCTGGGAAGATGAAGGTGATGCTTTCTAGCTCACAAATAGCCTTCAGAGAAAGATGTGTACAATCAAACTGAAGTGCTTCCTGAACAGCAGCAACTGGACCAACCTGTCTGCTGACCCGGGACACAGCGATGCCTCACAGCCGGCAGGAGCTGCCTTCCCACGGCACAGCAGAGAGGAGAAGGGTGGGAAGGAGGGCTGTGCCTAGGGAGGTTATTAACAGGTAACATTTTTGAGTGCTAATATTTCTCAAGAACTACAGCTCTTTAGCTCTGGAGACTGACTATTCCCGATCCAGTGAGGTTACTAACAGAGGTTCCAGAACCCTTCCAAAGCAAGACTCCACACTTGAATTCCTACTGCCAGACCAAATGACAAGAAAAAGCATATAGTTGTCTAGCAGAACAAGATTATATTTCTTTCTTTCCCTGATTATTAGTCAAGGAACTTTTTGTTTGTTTGTTTTAAGGAGGATGAGTTCCCCCAACATTTGCCAATTAAAATCTACTCCTTCCAACTCTAGGATATTTATAAAATGGGCAACAATGAAAGAATGATTCAATTAGCCAGCAATTATTAGTGCCATATTTATAAACTGTTCTACCCACGTAGCTGGCATATTTACCTCATTTGCTCATATTGATAAGTGAATAAAATGATGAGAGAAAAAAAAGTCTGGCCTTATGTTTTTCACTCATTATAAAATTTAATGCTGTAAGCTTGTGAATTCTTGGCAAGAGGAATGACTTCACTGGCTGGCTTAAA
This sequence comes from Nicator chloris, assembly GCA_013400495.1. NCBI lineage: Eukaryota > Metazoa > Chordata > Aves > Passeriformes > Pycnonotidae > Nicator > Nicator chloris. The sequence goes on along the minus strand of WAAE01001584.1, from coordinate 366,950 downwards.
ATGACTGATCAGTTATGCTGGTTGTTACATACATCGAAGGGTGACATCATTCTGGCACCTGGTCCTTGCCCATTGTCCTTCATGCAGCCTCAGACACTGCCTTCACTTCTAATTCCCACATGATAGGGAATGAATGCAGATCAGAGGAAAAGCATCTTCCTGTTCAACTGAAAGCCCCAGGAAGCTGCACATGCACAAGCACTACCCCAGCCTCATACAGCCCTCTGGATTGATTCAGGCTGCATTTTCAAATGTCTGAGCACTTCTACCAAAGCACGCATGACAACTCTGCCTGTGTGTAGGAAGAAAGAAATTTCACCCTGCATGTTTTAACAGCACTCATACAAGGTGAAAGGAGATGATGTTCTGGTGAGAAAGATCAGAAGTGAAGCCTGCTCCAAGAATCACAACGCAGCCATTCTGCAGTTCCTATACACTACCTGGCACATGAACTGCTTTTGTTTCCACTGCAAACAAAGAGTAACAAGGTGACATTTGTGGTTTAACAGGAAGAGAGCTGTGGAAAATACAGAATACACACAATAAACCAACCACATAAATATTCCCAGCAGCTGAAATAATGCAATCTTTAAGTGCCTGATCTTTCACTACTATATACGAATTATTTTTTTTTTTCCAGATTTAATTTCAGGTAGTGAAAAGACAAAGGAAAAAGAAAGATTACAGAAGTCTTAGACCCACGCTGTTATCCAAGCTATGATGAAACTGTTGCAATAAGTTGTATAGTCACAAAAGCACTTAGAATGCAAAAACTATCATGAAACCAAATACCTCTGATGCTCCCACTACCCATTTTTTTTTTTTTTAACATGTGTCTATGTACAGATTTAAGACAGCCCAACTTATGTGTTAAAGTTATTTACCTCACCTGCTGTACTTTAGTTTACTGGTTATTAGTTGCTTTAGGAAATTGTTTCAGTGTCTTGGACATGCAAAATGCTGCTATCAGAGTGACAGAAACATTCAGTTTCTGCCACAGAAATCTACAGAAATGCTCACTGACAATGAAAAAAGCATTAGCTTTTTCTGTTTAGCTTTTTCTGAAAATTTTCAAATTGAAGATGAAAATTACTTGGGCCCTCTGTACATTTTAAAAAGCAACCAGTCTCTAAGGAGCACAGGTATCTTGTGTGGAAATTATTTAATATACCTCACCTGAAATGCCCCCAAGCCCCACACGAACGGGTGGAAAGGGCTCAAAACCAGCAGTGCTGTAAAATGTTCCTCTCTATGATTACTTCTGCCTTCTGTTTCTAACACAAACTTGTCTCTCTACTCCAATAGAGCCAAGGACCATGATTCATTTCTACTTTACTCATTTTGCTCCAATTTAACTTCACTGTCCTCAATTACTGGCATAAAACTGAAAAAAAAATTGCTCTTAGGGCTGCCTAGAGACCAGAGTTCAACAGATATTCCTGGTACTTTACAGCATCCTTTGGAAAAAAAACATGCTCGCAGCCTGAATCATCAAAGTTATAAATTTCAGATTAGAATATTCATTAAACATTTTTTCCCACTGGCACATAGCCACTTGGGGAAAATTTTTTTAATATCTTTAAACTTTTACTAGTTTACACATAAAAATCTTCTGCGTTTAACTACTTTCCAGTGGTGAGCTCGACTGTTGTGGCATATCATCCAAGAAAGGAAAGCTTTCCACAGTTAGGAGAAACTTTCCATTCCTAAGCCTATCCTTGCTCAAAAATCATCACCCTGGAATATTGCACACACTACTGATTCCCTTTAGTGAGAAGAGCCAAGATCAATGTGAAGGCTTGAGAAAGAACTCCTGATATAACACCAGTGAATTCAAGTGAGAAAAACTGGTGAAAAGTAGTAATAAATGCAACAATAAAATAAAAAGAGGGGGGAGATAAAATAAGCCTTTCCCATGCAGGTGAAACCTCCTGTTACATTTTAACATGCTGCACTCATTCCAGGAGCTTCTTTCACAATAATATTTTGTGGTTTGTTTTCTGAATCACTGGAACGTGGCAACTTCACCTATTGCCTCTGAGCAGTGAATTGTGAAGAGCAAACAAAGTCCCAGGGTTCCTTTTTGTTTACATTTTGTTCACGTGTATCTTCCTTTCCCATGGTACCTATTGTTGAAAGAACTGCCTTTTTGTGACAGTGATTAGTAGCGGTTATGCAGCAGCACGAGGTGTCTGTAAACATGGTTTAGTTCTGGGGCCAAACCCAGAACAGTTCAGCGAGTTGCTTTATCTCGGTGAGAAGATCAGCAGCAATAGCCCCAAGAGCAGAATACGCCAAATGAGTCTGGAAAGCGCTATGGCTTTGACAGAGGAGGTGAGACATAACAGTACTGCATCTTTACTATTATTGGTAAATTGGATTGTGGTAGCACTTAAAGCTCTCTGTCAGATCAAGGTCAAAACATGCAAATCACTTGAGCAAACACAACCCCCAACATGTGCAAGCCAAACCACGGTTCCCCAAGGAACTCAGGACCCTGCCAAGCTTCTAAGCAGGAAATCAACCGCTTTTTTTTTTTTTTAGAATTATTTGCTATTTTCTTTGTTGACTTTGTTTATGCTGGGGTTTTTTGGGTTTGTGTTTGTTTTCTTTTTTTAATGGAATATTAATTTCCAAAATGATCTCCAATGTTTTCCATCCTCAGACTCCAACAAAAAAAACCCCTAGTGGAATTAGTGGACCTTAGCTGAGGAATTTCAGTTTTTGCTTTTTTTAAACATGGCTTCTGTGAGGAAGTTTCCGAGTTGGCATCAGCTTTTCCATTACCAGGTCTAACTGGGGACTGGTAATACAGAGATATATTGTAATAGCAGCAGCAGCATCAGTCTGGAAAACAGCTGAAATCCTGCTGCCTAAATCATTAGAAGGGAAAGCAGACAAACTCTGGATGTATTATACAGCAACACCCATCAGGTCTTTGAAATTTTTAACTTCTGCCATGGTACACCTTGCTCATATGATCTGAGGTGCCAATTAAACTTTAATTGGTGCTATTTGCTGCACTTTTTTCCTTAGTAATGGCTCTAAGCAAAGCCGGTAAATCTGCCCAAGCAGAGCTTAAAAACTCTTCATTTCCATCATGCTCATGTGCTTCATTCAAAATGTCAGCAAGGAAGACTGAAGAAAGATTAGTAACTCGGCTTCTTTTGTGGCAGAAGCACTGTAAATGTACCTGACAGCTGCCTATTACAGCATTTAAGCACTCCTGGAGTGTTTTAAAACGGTGCTGTCAAAATATTTTTTCAAAATATTATTATCCATTATTTGTATTCTAAATAGAATTTGTTTGTACAGAAAATCTGTTTTTAAGGGGGCATACAATTGCTCTGCTATCACAGAATTTCTTCTGTGATAGACTCTTCAAAAATAAAACAAACATGACTCAATGACACAAGGATGTGAGACTTGCCTTAAACTCACTCAACTACATACAAGGAAAAAAGCTAAACATTTGTTTCTTTAAAAAAAAAATAGCACTATTTAAGTGCAGCATCTCATGCAATGTATGAGGAAATAGATTGAAAAAAAAGGTCATAAGAGTTTAAACCAAAGCAGCACACTAACATGGAACCAACAATTCGATTCAACTACAGCACTAAAACAAAATCAGCAGCCTGTATGCGTTTTCTGCAGGAAACATTATGGATAAAGTTTTGAACTTCAACACAAATGTTAGCAAATCTCCCACTGATTTCAGGAGGACCAAGTTTAACTCCACTGCCTTTTGGCCTTAAAGGTTTCAGCATATCTTCACAACTCATTCTGTAATTCTGAAACTACTCCTTCCTATCACACAGTTTCTCTTCCTATTGCTTTTCTCCCCACTGACAACGTCGTATCTTAGCAAAACATTTAGCAGACACAGAAACAATCCAGGGTGACCTCTGACAGCAGCAGTTTCTGTCCCTCAACACCCACACAAATAGGGGTCTTTTCCCAAGACTGTGGAATGTCTCCTCTAGAGTGACTGCTGGCCTATGGACCCTGATTCCCAATGTCTGGGACATTTTGCTGATGGCAGTAGGACAATTTACAGACACTTTTACCCCCTTGCCAAATCCTTTCCATGCCCTGAAGGATCATGGAGAAAGGAAGGTCTGTGGCTTCACTGATGCCCTGTTTTTGCCACCTCCAACGTGTTTGCCACCAAAGACACAGCGTATGCAGCGCAGAGCAAGGAAAAGTGTGAAACCGTGCTGCACGCTTCAGAGAGCTTTTCAACTTCAGTAGACGGGACAATAAAATCCACCACTGGGCCCATTACAGAGACACAGACAGCTGCTGCCATAATGCGGGGCTAAGAGCCACCTTCACCCACGTACAGCGGTGGTTCAATCACCAAGGAACACCAAATCCAGTCTAAACCAAACAGCTTTGGTCCTGTCCGTAACAAAACTGTCCAGCAAGTAAAATCTTGATCACATCTGTGCAGCCCCCAAACAGCTAAGGAAATAACAAGAGACTATTTTGCTCTGCCACTCAGGACTCTGGAATGATGCGGTTTTTTTGTGGGTCACAACCTTTGCCTGGATTACATTTCTTGGCACAAGATTCAATGTTATCTTTGGAGCCATATCAATCCAAGAAGTTGTCAGTGGTTTTATGGCAGTGGCAATTTTGTTTAAACCTTGCTATTTTTGTTATTATTTCATACCACTGATTAATCTAGGTGGGAGAAAGGGAAATGGTATACTGTTCCTCTCACAATTAGATGATCAGTGATGGTGAAAACTGTTTTCATGGTGTATCCATGGATACCTGTTCAAGCTGTTCAGCAAGTACCTTTATTGTTATTTCCTAAGCTGACTTTTAAGGCAAAATATGCAATTATTATCTTAAATTAATTTAAGTTATAAGTGTTTAAAATAATAATTATATCGGACTTATTTTGTTCTACCCTTTGCATGACCAAAAAATAGCCAAACACATTCCTGCCACAATAAACACTCAAAACACAGATTTAAACCCAGGAGCTAATTTTCATTAAAAAAAAATGGTAAATCCTTATGAACAGCTTTCTTAATCGAATTACTTAAGATCTTAACAGTTTGGTCCAGCATAATGAGAATAAATAAGCACATATATGGTATGTGTCAAGCATATTACATTCTCTAAAATATGAAGAAGCATGATTTCCAAAGCAAATCCTCCATAAATGATCAATATACATCAAACATAGGTTAAGTACCTTGGTCAAGCTGTTCTTCCACTTGCTTGAATAGACCAATACATCAGATCTGGGGTGTGTAGTCCTTGCTAGAGTGTACAGTGGTTTTTCAACTTTTTGTTTGGAATTGAGGAGGGAGAGAGCTACCTTCGTCGACAAACCGAGTGGATTGGGGTTGTTGGGACTAATGGTCCATGTAGAATAGGCGGAAATTTTTTGATCATTTTGCAGCAGATGCAATGGTTTTCTCTTCATGAGGTAACACCAGGTAAAATTCGTTGTGGTCTTGAGGCTTGGAAATGACAACCTCTGCATTTCTCCTGCATTCATCACAGCCAGCGTTGCTATAGGCTTTGCTGGGCCCGGGCTGCTGATGTGGGTGCTCTCATCGCTGTTACTCGGGGACCTTCTCTCTTGGCTGCTACTTACAGCCTTGAGAAGAGAACTCTGGCTATTCATTGGAGACAATTCAGAAGGTTTCCTAACTACAAACACTGGTGATGTGAAAGACTTAAGGTCTTCAGATTCTGGTGACTTCCTTAGGGTTTCTGAAACCGCAGTGTCAGATGCTTGATGGTCAGGCAGGTCTGAAGTACTGGCTTTGCTGCTTTTTTCATGCTGTGTAACAACATCAGGATCCAAGAGGTGATTTTCAAGAGGCTCTGTGGTGCAAACCTGTCTTACCAAAATCGGTTTCTTTTGCTTACTAGTAGGATCATTAGATCTAATGTTCACTGAATGCAATGGTCTAGCATCTGCCATACAAGCAGCTCCACTCTCATCTTTAACACGTTTTTGCTGTTTTTCCATGGCAATATCTAAACTGTTTGCTGGGGAAAGCATTCGTTTACTTGAAGCTGTAACTTCTGGTTGAGGGAAGAGTCCGCTAACTGGCACTTTCTGAATGACATTCGAAGAGCTTGATAAAGGTGAATTTCTGGTTCCACTTTCCGGTGGTGAATTTTCAAATTCAAATGAATTTGGCGAAGTCCTCTGATGATCTTTGTGAGATTTTGGCAGCTGAGTTTTGCCTTCAAGCGTTGGCACTGTCACAACATTTGTTTTGCAGACAGACTGATTTCCCTGATCCTGCGTCACTAAAATGTGAGGCAGGGGTGTAACAGTTGCAAAGCCATAGGATGGCATACTGCTCTGAATACGGACGGGAACCACAAAAGGAGGAATCTGATGTATCTGACTGTTGCAGTTATTGGGAACAATTTGCTTTAGAGGAGGCACAGAGTGTGGATTAGACATGTCAGAGAGTTTTGTCTGCACTTCAAAGGAAGATGCATTCTGGTTCACCCCAACTTCACTTGGACCAGTCTGAGTTGATAAAGTATTTTTTAGCAATTTAGAAGAGTATGGCTGACCTATATGTAATGTTTTAACTTGAAGTTGGTACTTTGGAGCAAAACAGTCCTTTTTTTCATCAGGATGACAAGAAAGCGAGTTTGTGCTTGCTTGCTCCCCTTGGGCTGATGTTTTAGTAGATGGCTGGGAAGGCTGATGAGTCAAGGATGGCTGTCCTTGATTATTCAACATGTGATCTACAGGCTGCTGAGCCAAAGACAGGCTAACAGGATTACAAGTTTGAATCGCTGAATGAGGCTTGGAGTTAGTCTGTGAATGCTGAGTACTTGAAGGAAACTCCACCGAGGATTTGCCAGAGCTCTGCAGCCTGTGCAATGGCACTGTGGGCACATCTGTGGCATGAGCTGCCTGCAATGAAGAAGTTGATTTCACTTGAGGCTGTTGATTTTCTGGAGCAATATTTAAAGATATTTGTCTTACGAATGGCCCCCTCCTCCTTTCTAGCAGGGGCACGTGTCCAGCAGCTCCATTTGCAGCTGACACTTTTGGAGTGGCTACCTCTATGAGCGGGGCAGGCTTTGATGGAGACATGCTTCCGCAGTCGAAAGACTTACTCCTGTAGTCCACAACCTCCATCGAGGGCTGTGTGCAGCTGATTTGCTCTGAGGCGGCACGTCTCATTTCCCGGTAATGAGGTCCAGGCACTGCCAGTGCGTGTGAGCCAGCAGGAATCATGAGGAATTCTGACGACTTAGTAACAGGCTCTGCTTTGGAAGGGTTCTCAGCCTTCAAAGTTTCATCTTTATCAAGTGAAGTTGAGAAACTGGAGGCATGAGACAAGCTACTCTCCCGACTTAGGCTTCTGGAAAGTGTGGAGTCAACGCTTGATTCAGCAGATGAATGTTCCATTTCAGCCAACCGAATTCTCTTCTTCTTTGGTGGAAGCTTTTCTGTTGGCAATTTTGACAGCGTTTCACTGCGTTGTGGCCAGTTAAACCTTTCTGTCCTTTCTGGGTCGCTGCATTGGTTTTCTTGCTCTCTGTCTGGTTCTTCTGTGACCAGTATTTCAGGAACCTGGATGTTATGCTGGCGAACGAGTCTCGATGGCTGAAGTGGTGCACTTCTCTCATTAGAAACTAATTGGCTTCCCTGAACTCCCCCTCTAGGCGGTTCTGATGACAAGGGTTGGTGACGCTGGGGAGTGCTCAGATGAGAATGTCTGTCTTCCTGGATTACAACTGTATTCAAAGAGCGGTGTTTTGCAGCCTTGTTGGGCTCTTGAGAAGAAACTGGTGATACTCTTTCAAACGACTCTGATTTCTCAAATGAGCTATTTCTGCTCAGTGAATTTGTGTGCTGTATTACTGAAATGCCAGTCCCTTGTCTTTTCAACTCCACCTTTTCTTGCACAGCTGAACTTGCCTGCTTTTCAATGAGTGGAGCCATCTTTGGCTCAGTAGTCTGATCGGCACTGCGAGCCACAAGCTGAATTTGGGAATTCTGAAGCAGAAGTTTGCTTGGTTGTTGTGGTCCTACCATGGTTGTGGCACTGTGTTTTGACAGACTGGAAGAATTTGCTGCCTTGCTTTGGCCTTCTGTATTCTTTGATGGTACACTTGTATCATTTTGCTGTGGGTCGTCATCATCACCAACACTTTTCATTTTCCTTCTTTTCCTTATCTGGGGTGTCTGCTCCCAGACACCAGTTGAAGTTGTGACTCTGTAATGTAGAATTTGAGGTTGTGTACTGTTTGGAGCAGTTTTGTGCTCAGGCTCTCGGACTGCTGCTTTAGTTTTAGGTCCATGCAACTCTGAACAATAAAATTTCTTGTGGTTTTCAAAATTTTCCAGTTTTCTGTATCTGTTCCTGCAGGTTTCACATTCAAACATTGTTCCTCGCACCTGAGGGGACTTCTTCGTTTTTTCTAAATTTGATCCCTGTGCCAGAGATTTGCTCCTTTGCAATATGGATTCACTTGATAAATTACACCCCAGATAACTTTCTTCTGCAGATCTCACTGGTCCAAGACCTTGGCTTTCACCAGTAGAAGAATCTTCTATTGCTGCCTGTCTAACCAGGGTCCGAGGATGTCCACCTTGGTTCAGTGGAGTAGCAGGTCCCGACACAAAAACATCATCATATAAGGAGCCAATTTTATCATCAAATGACTGGCTTCCTCGAAGAGGATGAGAGGGAGGTATAACATTAGGAGGTACTGCTGAGTAACTGGTGGTAGGCATGGAATTACTTCGTGTTATAGGTAAACAGTCAAGGGATGGTACAGAAAGAAGAAAAACTTGCTTGGATTTCTCAGTGGGTGTGAAAGGAGACTTTGGTATATCAGAGCTTGAGCTAGTTCTTCTTCCCATGGGCTTTAAATCAAACTGGAAAGAATCCTTAAATATGTAGGATTTTGGTGAATCTATGCTTCCTCTTCTTGAAAGAGATGTTCTTCTTGGTTTCACACTATCTAACTGCTTGTCATCCACAACAGCTTCATTATCAGAAATTAACTTTGAGATACGTTCCTCAAGAGTTTTTGTTGCCAAGGGAGGTCGCATTTGGCCTGAGAGAATCAAATTTTTTTCGGCACAAACAGTTTGTACCACTGATGCTACCACACCACTTGCTCGTGGCACACAGGGCAGATTTTTATTTGGATCTTTCTCAGAGGTCAACAACCCCCTTACAAAAGGAGCTGGAGGGCTCATTGTTTGATCGGCACTTTCGGAACGAGAGAAATAACCAGAATCAGTACTACCTAAACTTCTAGGGCTCAAAAGACATTTTCCTTGCTGATCTTGAGAACCATCAGTTGCCTGTTGTCTCTGGAGTTGAGCATGCACTGGTCCTCCTGTAGATCCCGGCTGTTCCTCTAACAGGCCTGCTTCTACTTTCTGATGCTGCTTTGTGTCATTCTCCTTGAATGAGGCTGTATGGGTTAAATTTGACTGAAGAGTTGTGACTTTAGAATCTCCTTTTCTCTGTGCTGCAGCAAGCTCAGGTGCTGGCTCTGTCACTTTTGGGCTATCAGCCCTCAATGGAGAAACATTTACAGGATGAACAACTACTTTTGGTAAAGCTGCCCTTACTTGAGGTTCTGCATCATGTAATGAAGAGTCACCTGGTATACAGTCTGGGTTGCTTAATGGAATAGGGCTTCCTTTCTGCAGTGTTTCTGCACTCGAAATGACTTTCACTAATTGTGCAGGTTCCAGTTCTTGATCATCTTGTCTTTCATCTGCAGTGCCTTCATCTTCACTTTCACCGCTTTCTTCCACATCTGAATGAATGCTAAGTGCTTTGTCCGAGTCATGAGATAAGAACAGGCCACCTGAATCTGGTTGCAGGACAAGTCCAAGTTTGATAGCATGTGCATGAGATTTTTTGTGCTTGTAGAGATTGCTTTTGGTTTTAAATGAAAACCCACAGGTCACACAAGGATATGGTCGCTCTCCAGTATGGGATCGGATGTGCTTTTGGAGGACACTGGGCTTGGCACAGGCCCGATTGCAATACTCACAGACATATTTCCCTAGCTTTTTAGGCTTCTGGTCTTTCAAGAGGTTACATATTTGTTCTACACCATGGTTTACAACTGATGCTATCTGGGCTGAATTATACACGGGACCTATAGACAAGTGTGTTGAACTCGATGTGTTAATTGACAATGCTGAAGACGAACTAGCTACTAATGGGTTTTGAGAAAAAACCTGAGTTACAGTGGAAGATGAGGTGTGAACAACAGACGAAGTTACTGCTATGCTGTAGATCTGCTGGAGCTTGGGATTTTCTTGACTCTGCTGTTGCACCAGTGACCTGGTTAAACTTGGACACATAACAACCTGGTGATTTTGCTGACTGGTTTTAGTAATAAGGTCTTGCGAATGAGAAACCGATTGGCCTTGTGCTTGTCCAGTCTTGGCTGTTGTTGCTACATGCACATTGCTCAACGTACACGGGTAATAGTGAGGTCCAGCCGCAAACTCCTGCTGTGACAACGCAGACTGATTTTGGACACTCTTTGTGTTGGACGTGAGACTAGAAGAGGTGCTTACAGTTTTATTTGGTCTCAGTTTCTCTATCTGCATCCCATAAGGGGGGCACTCTTGTGCTAAGGTGTTCAGTTCAGGCTCCATAGCTTTTAGTAAGACATCGAATGCAGTACGCGTACATGGGGACGACGTACCGCAATCAACAAAATTATTACATTCATTACTGTCAGTCTTTGTATTACTGGATGAGGAGTTTGAGGAAGGCTTCCTCTCTGCTGAGTTCAGTTGGTTTGCATCAGTATCCCCTGCTGCCTGTTTACACAAATCTAAGGACTGATGCGTCAGTGAAAGCTTTGTCTGCATTGATGTCTCAGATTTGGTTGTTTCAACACTTATCTCACTGCTAAGTGCTCCCCCATTTTGTTTGGTACACTGATTTCCATTTTGCACGGGCAGGTGATCCTGTGCCGTGGCATGTTCAGAGGCATCCGGAAGAGCTTTTAGCAGTGAAGGGTCTACATTTTGCTTAACCTTGGCTTCAGCAGGGCTTCTCAAAGGCGATTTTGGTATTTTTTTAAGATGGTTTTCAGACACAATCTTTTTTCTTTTCACACCCTTAATTGTATCTTGAGTTCCTCTAGTACCAGCATCGGTGATTTCTGTTAAAACACAAAGAGAATAAAAAAGAATATTCAAACTGGATAATGCAGTACAGTTTTTATTTATACCATTTTACCATCTCTAAGTTTCAACAGTAAGCCCTGAGGCAACAGGACTGTCTGTCTCCCCAGCCTCCAATACTTTCAAGTTAATAGCAAATGTATCTTAGAGAAGATCTACTTTGTTTTCATCTAAAATGAGCAATGCTTTCTAACTGATGCTTGAAGACATTACAAAAGTAATTCACTACAGGAAAAGCTAAAAAGGAAATGTAAGAAAAGGAAGGCTACTGAAGGAATATTTTAGCAACTCCTTTTCAGAGTAAAAGTAAAAGAAGGTTTTCTCTTGCACTAGTTTAAGAATTCAAATTGTTATAGGAGGAAAATGAAGAACCAAGACACATATGTCATGTATGTCACTTTTTCCATCTATATGTTCCCATAGTCAAGGAATGAACGCAACTTCCTCATGGTTATATTTGTAAGTAGATATATCATGGAAATGGCACAACCACCCACACCATCTGTCAAATACTGTATTTCAGAGCTCCAATTACTGAATTTCAATAGCATTTCAGATGAGCAACTACTGTGGATGAATAAAATCAGTCACACTTAAATGACTTCCTATTTGTGCATCATGAAACAAAATAAACTAAATTTGAATTATTTCATTACTAGCTACACTTGTTGGTGATTTTAAGCAGATATGCATGCAGAGTTTCAGGGCGGTAGGGAAGAGCAAATGAATAGGAGCATTATTCAGCAGAATAATTTTGTAGGAAGCACTTGTATTTGTAGACAGTCCAATTCCCTCTATAACAAAAACCACAGATAGACTGAATTTCAGTGTTGATACACAGAAGCCTTTTTTTAGTGGATACTCAAGTTACACACCTATGTCTACCTCAAATGTATGACAATCTATCAGCTAATTTTTTTTTTTTTACTTCTATCCTAACATAGATACAGTCACAGCCACTGCTTCCACAACATCACTGGCAGGACAGAGGAAGCTAAATATTTAATGCATGCAAATTAATTTTTTTAGGCTTTAACAACTCCTTCATCATGCTGTTAGCAAAACCCCTACTCGTCTGACTGCCAATATTAAAAGCAAAGGAGGAATCCGATGTGACTGGAGGGCTGATGGCTCTGGGGAGGTTCAGACACACACATTTTGGAAAGCAGCACCGAGTAACCCCATGCAGGTTTTCCTGCATGAGTAACTCACAACAGAGGTTTATGTGCACCTCTAGGTAAAGAAAGCCTTACAACAGTGTATAAAGGGATGAAATTCTCACAGTCAACAAGGAGGCAAATGGAGGAATCTCAGACTTCCCAGTACCTATCAACCCTATGGCCCCTTGGACTGGCACAAGGACTGTCCTCTCGCAGAAAGAGCAGCTGGATTCCATACTGTGGAGGGAAGAAACCCAATGCATTGTGTGCATCTGACAAGAGATACAGTAGCTGATGAATCTAGAGTGAAATTCCTGCTCTGTATAGAGGAAATCCAGGCAATGCCTAAAGCTTGTCTAGCAGAAGACAATGCAAAGTAACCAGTAGGGGAAAAAAACCCAAAGATGTTATGTTTTCTCCATGTCAGAGCACAACCCAACTGGGATGTGTGGTAATGCCAGATACTTGGAATTTCAAAACCTAATTTCTGCCTTGATGCCAACTTAATTATACATATATATTCAGTTAGGGTGAATGGATATTCAGATTACCTTGCAAACGGAAAGACTAAAGACTACATATCACACAATGTCCTGGTTTTGGCTGGGGTAGAGTTAACTTTCTTTACAGTGGGTAGAATGGGAATTACGGAGTCTTGGCTGCTGGCTGGGGTGAAACCACAGCATACATAATTCATTGCAAATGTGGAAGCTCTGCAGAATCTGACCCATTCCTCTCCCAGCCCTACTACAGAAAGCTTACCTATCAAGAGTAAGAGTCTGTTTTGCCACACTCAGCAGTCCCATGAAAGAGATGCTTGAATCCCTTGCCAGAACTACTGGCTCCAAAACCAAGTTCTGGTAACACTGTGCTCCTCTTGAGCATCCAGAAAGAAATTTCTGTGGCAATTGTTCACTTAACCTTTAAACGAACTTCGGATTTATTGCTGTATCACCAAAACCTACTCCTATTAGGCTGGATTTAACATATTCAAAGCCAAGCAGTCTTCCATCACAACTTTTTGTCCTTTCCATTGCTTCACAATTTAATAGTGACTTAAACTAATAAGTTATCATTCATATTATTAAGGGTGAATTCTTTACAATTCATAGTCTACTGCAACTGTTTTCTCTTCAATAACAAGAAAAAACAGTTTTACACGAATCAAAGAGAAAATAACAAGGTAATTATATAAAAGCCTGCTTTTAGCCATGGTTTGGTGATCTCTCTGAAACATGGCCACGTTAATTGAGCATAAGTGATTTGGTTCCTTTCATGCACACGCTGTAGCTTTTGTGCTGTCAGAATCACGCCTCCACAGCGATCACACTGCCGATGTTTGTACCGGAGCACTACAGGGAGGGCTGGGCAGATTAGACAGCTAGGAAAGTAAGAGTGCCATGAATTGCAAACATCCAAGCAAACGTACACAAAAAAGACTAAGTTGCTTCACAGTGCAGCAATCGAGCAATCAAACGATGTGGTGATTCCTGATATATCGTAATATTCAAGGCTACTGTTTCTGGGTTTCCACCATACAGTGCCAAAGAACAAGGATACTCAATCTGCACAATGTACTGGTGAACTGGAAACCAACACAGCTGAAAGATATAATGTGGCTTACAAAAGCCTTGAAGGAAGTAAAAATGTATCTCTAACTTATCAATCAAGCAATTAAAAAGATTCATTCACTTTGAATAACAAGATCAGAATTTTCCATAATCTCTTCACTGCTTTACTTTTAAAAATGCTGTTCAACACATGCCAAAGCATAAAAATTGTTTGGGAAGTTGAAAAGAAAAGAAAAAAGAATAAACAAAGGCAAGTTATGCATTGCATTATATATAGAAAAAGTGGTTTTTTTCAGTCTTTACTATAATTGTGCTGCTTCTACACCGATAAAATTCCAGTCTACAGAAATCATGAGAACTAATTTCTTATTTATATTTCTGCCTCTACATGTTTTGTGATCCCAGAGACGGAGTCACAGAATTGCTTCAGTGTACCCATCTATAAAATCTTGTAAAATGTACAATGACTTTACACAGCTTAAAAATTGTTTAAGTCCTGTGTTCTACTCCTGGATAATTTAGAAATCTTTATTATTATTCTTAATGGAAATATTCACCTTATGTTTGCTAACAACCAAATTTCTGGCATATCTGGAGAAAAAAAGGAACTACCAACAACTTTGCTTCACTTATTTAAAGCTTGTCATTCTTTTTGTATAAGCCTTTGCTTTGTATTCCCAGTTTATGCTGAAGACATTGCACCGCACATTTCTTAATCTACAATTACATGATTGCACAAAGGTCAACTGCATCAATATTTCCAGAGGAATCAACAAAACTGGCAGAAAGCATCAGTCCCCAAATACTAAAGACTCCTCTGCCTTGCAACTTTCAGGAGTGTGATGACTTGCCAGGGCCATCCGTGTACCCACATCCACAAACTGCCACTGAACAAAAAGAATGTAAAAACATCCTCATTTGGAAAAAAAGTATGAAGTTGATCTGCTTTTCTTTCTCTCCCTGCCATGCCATGTGCTCTGCTCACCCCCTCTGCAGTCACCCAGTTATTCTCATCTTTCTGTGGTAATTCCCCTTTTCCTCTGGTGGTGAAGTGGTATTTTTGAGAACTGCTGTCACCTCAATCAAATGGCTAAAAAGAATCTTTCTCATAAGCTGTATTACATCATATAGGATTAAGTTACCCAGGCCAAGAGAAGAGGGGACAATGCCACTGTTCTCAGTACCTCACTTTTCACATTCCAGGGCCACCAGAGCTTGTCTTTTGTGCTTTGCCTGGTTGGCTTTGTTCTGCCTGCTCTCAAGATTCTCCACTTAATTCCTTTGCTTCAGCATGAATTCTGCACTCAAAACATGACAAGAAAAAGCTGATGTTCCTAAACACGTTGATGTTCACCTACAATTTCTCTGATGCACTTCACTCTGTGCACAGGAAAAAAAGGAACACAGGTGTGATGGTGCAGATAGCAATCTGCAGAGTAACTCACAAAGCAAATAAGAGAAGTTATAAGTGATCTGATTTTTTCTTCCAAAGCATTTACTGGTGAACCAGACAGTGTCTTGACAAAATGATCTCAATGGTTTTGTTTAAGTAACTCCCAGAACTGCCTGTCTCAAAGCCTACATGTTATTAAAACACCCACTCTCTTTCTCTCCCTTCTAATAGAGCTACAGGCTTGAACTTAAAGAAAAAAGTAAGAGGGAACCAAGGAAGGGCACCACTCCCTTCTCCCTCAGTGCCATCCTGTGAACACGGAGCAAGCAACCACTGTCTATCCCTGCAGTCCAATGTGCATCATAATTTTCATCTCATGCACTCACTTCACGTTGCAGAACTTATAAAATCACTGTTGGCTCCCATACAAAGACCAGACTTTGAAATCCAGGTGCCTGATCTTTAGCTCCTCATCTGTACTTTGACTCTCAGCGTACTGCAAGTAAGACAAAGTCTGTTTTGAAAGTCTTCAACTACTAATTGATGTCTTAAATGAGTGGCTAAGAGGTTACTCTGACACCCAACAATGCTAGTGATCCAAAGATGGAAGGGTTCCCAAAAGAGAGAGACTGTTACTAAGGATCTTATTCTGATTTAAGCTAAGCTTTACATACTTTTTAATTTTGATTTCACCAAAACTATCAAAAGCACTCATGAATCACCTCACTGGATCTGTTTCCATGAATAAGTAAAGAACATGATTATGAAATAAAGAAATAAGTCTTGATGGCAAATATAAGGCCACCAGAACTCAAATGCCGCAATGATTAACTAAATGTTCATTTTTTAATAAATTACCTTTTTAGTTTCATACTGCTTCCTACATGTTAAGTACAGCCACAAATATTTGTCTCTAAAATTACAATTTTTTTTCAAACAACAAAACCTTGATTACATAACCAATCCATACAAGTATGAAAACGTTCACAGCCAACAAGTCAACACAAAGATTTGAACACGATTAACACAAGTGCCATGCTTAAATTTTAGTACGAATAGAATAGGTTTTTAAAGCAAATCACCAACAATTTTAACTGTCTTATTTCAGGTGCCTAATTTCAGATGTCATGTAGTGGCCAGAGGGTGGTCGCTGCCCGTCTCAGAGGTCAGGAGGCAAGTGACAGAACTTGGGGCAGCCCAAGTCAGCAGCGGTATTTGAAAACCCCGGTCAGCAGGGTTAATGCATGCTTACATACTTTCATTACTGAGAACACCAGTCCAAACATATCTAGAGCAGACCCTTAAAAACACTGGATTTGTATGTAAAGCACATTTTAACATGGATTAGTTGAAAAGAAAAGTAGGGAGGAGTTTTGACACTCAAAGGCTAAAGCAGTATGACAGGGATTGGATCAAGTGTTCATCTGTGCCAATGTCTGTCCTTTTGTTCATACCAGCAAACAGCAGATGATTCCATAGGGCATGGATAAAGTGAGCACGGCTTCAGGATTTCGCAATGTCTGTAAGCACATGATTATTTTTCTTGGTGTTTTTAACAGACAATGTCGATATGTGACCCATCAAAGGTATTTACTGGCTGTCAGGCAGAGGGCCCCAATCCTCTTTCAAGGGTCATTTCACAACCGATTTTTGTACTGGAATGACTGTTTTATCAGCATAATTTCTCATTATTAACCAAAATACCAAATATCCTACTAACACAAGCTCCAGGAAAGGTGCACCTGTGTTAATTTGTAGTACCTGCACCCAGCTGAGTAGTGTCACTAACTTTGATGACAGCACACATTTTCGTAAAGTCAAATTAAATTTTAATGCTCCCTACCATCACATCCTGGCAAGCCCATTAAATCAGTGTTTCTCAAATTCATATATTAAAAGTAATTGTAGAGAAAAACATATATTGATCTATACACACCAAGAAATCACATTTAGTACCTCTCCCACTGAGTGAATTTTCCAAACTGAAAATTGGTATTTCATACCATCACAAAACAATTCAGGTAGGAAGGGACCTCATAAAATCTCCAGTCCAGCCTCCTGCTCAAATCAGGGCCAGCTATGGGATTAGACCTGAGTCCATAGGGCTTTGAAGTGTAAAGTACTGGAAACCTCCAAGGAGACAGTCTACACAGCTTCTGTGAGCAACATCTTCCACTGCTTGACTGTTCTTGTGGGGAACAAGCCAGTGTGCATCACTCTTGTTTCAACTTGTTCCTATTGCCCTTCATCCTCTCACCATTCTCCACTGTGAAGAATCTGACTCCATGATAATCACCTCCAAAACCATCTTTTCTCAAGCCTGAATGAGCCCTGGTCCCTTCAGCTTCTCTTCAGAAGCCAAAGGCTCTAGCCCTGATGGCTGTGGTGTCTCAACACTGAACTCACTCCAGGTTTCTGATGTTCCTCCTGCACTGGGGAGAGTGGGGTGCTGCTGGTATAATTGGAGTATCTAAAAGTGGTCTAAGGATTGCTGAGTAGAGGCAGATAACTCCTTCCCCTGATCTGGTCATGCTTTCATCCACACAGCCCAGGATGCTGTGGTCTCCCCTGCAGCCAGGTGTGCTGCTGGTGGGTGCCCAGCTTGCTGCCCACCACACCCCCAGGGCCTTTCCACAGAGCTGCTCTTAGCCTGTCACTCCCCAGCCTGGGGCTTCTCCTGCGCGGGTGCAGGGCTTTGTGTTTGTACCTGTTGAATTACTCCTCTGGTTGTCCACCTAGGCAGACCTTACCAACCTCACCTGGATACACCAACACTGTGGGAAACAGTGTTCCCTTGTCCCCAACTCTGTAATAGAAGCCATTTTATCATAGTAATCAGAGCTTGCATCAACTTCCATTGTTATGAGACTGGAATAGATAAAGCTGAATGTCTGCAAAGTACTTTTGCTCACATTCATACCCAAGACACTGCATGCTTCCACAGGTCTTCATCTTAAGTCATCACGATCCAAATACACAGCAATGATACATTCTCTCGCTACACCAGGAACAGCATCCCCAGGAACCCTGCTTTTCTATTTTCCTTTTTGCTTAATTCCTTTTCCCATTTGCGACTTCCATTGTGAAACAAATCCCATCACTACATTCTGTTCATTTACATTTCATCTTACTAATGGCAAAACTAACAGGCACCTCAACAAAACTGATGCAATATAAAAACATTCTGCTCATATGGAATTTTGGGGTTTTCAATTACAGACATTCCAAGAAATACCCACATTTCTGGCTAACAAAAATAGGCAATTGCTAAGACCTGGCAAATATTATTTAATAATGTTTAGTACAAATGGTAAAGTTTAAACTACACAATCTACTGTTTCCACTAATTCCATATTTACAGGAGTGAATTGTGAAGGTATGTTACCCATGAATGTAACATCAAGGAAAGGACTAAGTATTTCTTGTCTTTGATAATGTTTCCCTGAAATGAGAGGCCTGCCTATACTTCTCCTGTGAGGGAGAGAGAAGCTGGTATGGGAGTGAGCAAGGGGCTCCTCAGCTCCCAGGTTTCAGGAGCTCCCTCAGCGGTGTTTAAGTTGCAAAGTTACACTGAAGCTGAAAGGGGAGAATAATATCCTGGACTGATTGAAGCTACGGTGGAGAGATACAGATATGATCCAGTCATTAATTCAAACCATAAAGGGTTCCTCCCCAAGAAACAGGAACACACATAACCCTCCTAAGTGAAATACAGCAACTTTTTTTACAACAGTTTAAAGGTTCCAGCCACAAAGGTGTCCTCTGGGCTAGTCCTCACATATGGTGAAATAGCATTGCGAGGGCAGAGGGCAGAGTGGATTAGCTTTATAAATTGTGCAATAACATTTTAGCATAAGGAAAGGGAGACACCTTCACCCCCAGGCACAAGGCTGGGACTTATCAGGAAGCTCTCCCATGATACAGTTTCACCTCAGATGTGAGAGCCTGCCAACCCTTGTTTGGCCTTGGGACAGGTAAAGAGTAAATGATAAGCTGCAGTCTGGGGCTGTCTTCCTGGCGGCATCTTTTCAAGTCATGGCTACTCACATTAAGACAACCTTGCCTTCTGATGAGGTGTAAAGGACATAACTGCCCTATGCTAACAAGACCAAGAAATACCTTCTTTAGAACAGTTTGGTCTCATTTAGTGCATCTAGCATCTCAAGTAACAACCAGCAGATTTTTAACCATAAAATCAGCATGCTTGATGAGGAAGACCATGAAGACCAAACAGCAATAAACATCCAAGAACTGAGGTAACACGAGAACCTCAGCTGAGAAGTTCCAACATCCATATGCAAACAGGAATCAAATGCAACATTTCAACACATCTGAAAATCTCTGACCAAAGTGAAATAGGATTATTTTTCCCCCTACCCAAAAAGAATTAATTTCCTGCCCAGCATGACACACATTAAATGAAACATGACATTTGATACTGATTGAGAGATTTCCCACCATTATGGTGTAAGAAACCAGCAGAGGCTGAACCACTGTGAAGTTTCATAGGACTTGACATTGAAAGACAGAGGAAAAGTCTGAAAGAAAGTCAGCAGACACTGACAACACAGGCTATCGTTAATGCCTAACTACACACATGAAATGGCAATATATGAACATTCAGCAAGGGCATATATGACAGTACTTTAAACATCCTGAAAAAAAATTAAAATATTTATAGCCCTATGGCATTCATGTACTGGCTCTGCATTATAGCCCTTTAACAGCTCCATATTCCTAATCTACACAGAATCCTTTATACTAATCTAAGAAATCACATCGTAAGTGCTGTTAAAATAAAGCACATTGACTATGAGTAAGTGGTGAGACAATGCTACGATAACCCACGTCACCAGCAATCACAGCCTGACAAGTTCTTCCTCGCTGGGCACTCCAAACACAAGCAAAAAGACAGGACACCTCCCAAACGGCATATTAATGAGCTCCCAGTCAAAGCAAAAGCAGAAACCAGTTCCACCTAATTATCCATGTAAAAATAAAAGCTGCTTAAATATAAATAGCTAAAGAAAGTACACTGCCAGAATTAACTAAAATAGCTCAGGGACATCCGGAAATTTTCCTTGAGTGTCAGGCAATGTTGTCAACAGTTTCACAGCCAAAGTACCTGTTTGTAACTTAAGGATGTCCAGTTGTTATTGGAAAGTTAGGATTTCTAGTAAATCATTAGAACAACTTCCACCTCTAACACTGCTGAAGAAGAAAGGCCATGAAAACAGAACGATAGACAGGCTCATGAAACAGCAGTCAGTTTAAGAGTTTTCAGCAGAGAGCAACTGCTACACGGTCAGATGAGACACTGAATACAAAATATCCAAACATGAGTCTGGGGAGAAGAAACAGAAATGAAAGGAACAAGATGTTAACTAAACCATCCTTGCACATAATGATGTTCAAACAGAACAAGCTCCTTAGTCACATTCTTTGCATTTCTTTAACATAATCTTCCACTTGAAAAGCAGGGATCAAATGGAGCAATTTCCATACTGCTGTAGCAACTCACTAGGAATGAGGACTAGGAAAGAGCTCACACCTAACAACCTTATTTAAAAACAGAGAAAGGGATAGGAGGTTTGGCAAAGAGAGTAGGAAAAGTCCCATACAGCAGGTCTTTCTTTTGGGACTAAATGGTGCTGTGAACACGACAAAAGAAGAGTTAAAGTCCATTTGACTGAAACCTAGATGCGGGGGATGTCCTAACCAAAGAATATCCAGCCTGTGGAAACGGGTTTTGTCTTGCTGCAGGTGGGAATGATGATCTCCCCAGGGTAGGTTTGCTGAAGCATCAGTGGGAAGCTCCCAATTCTGAGACTTCCGAGCTACTCAGAGTCCTTCCCCCAGCCTCACCTGCCCTTTATCCACATATGTGCACAGTCTCGCTTTTTGCCCTCTCACACATCCATGCATTCAAGGAGATTCCTAGGAAAGGCTCCATCCAGGTCAGCACATAAGCATATAGTTACAAGAGAGTGGCACATTTTATCCAACCCATCACTCATCATCCATTTATATATTATATTTTCCTTTCTGAAGCAGACTAAAGGAAACTGACAACTCCCTGAGCTAAAGGAGCATCAGGAAAGTATAAAAAAAAGCACTCATTACTCATATGCAAGGCAGACTACAAGGAAGCTAACAAGTAAAAACCTTGCATTTCCACAACTGGCTTGCTCCCAGCTCATATCAGCTAAAATTAGCACCCTATTGAATTTACTACACGCGTGTGCGTAGGTATGCTCTCAAATTAGCCAGTTTGTTAGCTCAGCATCCTCCCACCACAAAAATGAGCTTGTTCTGGCCTCAGATTCCATAAAGTTGAAAGAAATCCTTCTATTCATTTAAGCAGGACTAAGCTCAAAATGTTGCTGTGTCTGAAAACAGAGGCACTGATTAAACAATGTACTGTACAGTGGATTTGGAACAGATACTTTCCATTTACTATCAGGAAGATGCTTTTCCAGTGATTGTTTTATAATGTTAATTTGTAAATTGTCCCTTTGAAAATGAAACTTGCAGGTTGGAATCCCTTTTGCTGAACTGTCACTCAGAAAATTTGCCACACTTATCAGAGAAGTCAAAATACTATTACTTTAATATCCCATTAATGTTTTAACCGAGTTCTCATAATAGCTCCAAAGGATGAAATTTTCAATTTAAAACTCTAAATCTGTTTGTCTGCCTGTCAAAACAACACCAGCTCTTGCTATGTCTAGCACCAGCAGTGGATATACCAAGCAGATTTCATCTGCTAGTAGTCTAAACTAAGTGTACTAACTGAAGAAAATGAAAATAGAAATAACAGATACAGACATTGACTCACAACGCGGGAGGTTTACAGGAGCCAGAAAACTTGCCTGGGTTAAGCCCATATTCTAACGTGTTCTCTCTGAGCACAGAACACATAAACATCTCCATTTTTATCAGTTTGTCCCCACTGGCTAAGTGAGGACTTTAAAATGTTGAAGACAAGAGCAAAGAAAAGTGAAGTTAAATGATATCAGAGACTATTTCTGTTCCCACAAGTCAGGACAGTTTTCTCACTGTTCTTGGTGGGCACAAACCCCTGCATTGAGTGTGCCTGAAGACAGAAAGGACCTTTCAAGTTGTCACTGCTGTTATTAGCAGCACGCAATGTTCCTTCAATGTGAAAATATCAGAGATTTTAAGAATAGATGTGACTTTATGAAAACGTGAGATCTGGTATGACATGAGCTATAGACATGAATAGTTCCTGCATTAAGCCCATCATAGATGTCTGAGCTGATGTAAATATTTTAGGAAGACATTTCAGTCTTGAATTAAAGCCTTGCAGATTGACATACAATTTAAATAAACTACCTCTCAGATAGATGTATTGACATATTTAAATGCAGATACAAATACTCGATGAAATCAGGTATCAGGAAAATGCACAAGTGAATTGCTGGAAAACTCACTGCTAAATGGTAGTTTTTAACACTTGGAAAGTAAAAGCTAGGTAGTTCTGGAGTATGTAAAAAAAATAAAATAAGCTAATCCTCTCACCAGCATTAAGTAACAAACACGACATTACTGTAACTTGCAATCTTTGAAGATTATATAATTCCATTTAGAATGACTGTATTTCTAGCCCATAGGGCTGCTGAAGATAAGGATGAAAAGATGAATAGAATCAAATGAAACTTTGGATCTTGGTTATGTACCTTGCCCAAAAAGTAAGGCAGTTTCCTACAAATACAAAACAGAAAGGAAATGTTTTGGACTAATGATAGTACACTGGTACCACACGGCAGCAAAGAATCCAGAGACCTCCTGCAAACCTCCTGGAAAAATTCAGGGAAACATCTGTGGAGGATGACATCACACTAAACTAGTACATCAAAACATGTAAGTTGTCTAGCAACACATTTCCAGATATTTGTTTGATATCTCCCCCTCTCATTCCACTTCCTATTTCCCCACGTAAAAGAATACAGTATGGCCTGCAGCTGTCTGGCTTTGTACAATGCCAGGTTTGATGAGCCTTTGAGCAACCTACTCTAGTGAAAGGTGGTCCTGCCCATGGCAGAGGATCTAGAAGAGACTAGAACTAGATGATCTTTGAGATCCCTTCCAACACAAACCATTCTATGATTCCATGATGGCCTAGGGAGCAGGGGACATCACCAGCATGCACTGCTCCCACCTGTTTTTTTGGAGAGACGTAGTGGCAGAAGGCAGGAACGGGAGTGCCTGTGAGGAGGGGAGAGGAGGGAAGGGACCTGGCTGCTCCTTCGGGGCCAGATAGTGGGCTGGTGAGTCGTCTGTAAGCTGGGACATGACAACATGAAAACAGCAGCAATCTTTAAGGTAAGACATATGCAATGCTTTGTTTATCTTTGCAGAATGGTGGTATATTTATAATAATTTATTTCAAACTCCCTTTATAATTTTGTCAACAACATGCATTCATTTAACAAGAGAGATAATTAAGTGGGAAGGGTTTGGAAGAACTCTGAAGATACAAAGTATGTCTACCATGAATCTGCAGCAGAATATGTATTAGTGAACTAAAGTCTCATGCTCACATTTATAAAGACAAACCTTCTCACTCAAATCTCAGTGCTGTTCAGTTTACTAGAAAAATAACATTCTGGTTAAAAAACAGCAGATGGGCAAACAAGGTAAAGGGCATTTAATTTTGGTTGTCTCTCCTCCATGCCAACACACTGCTTTGAAGGGACTGCAAGTGTGGGAGGGGAACATATGTGCATGTGGATTGTGCATCTCAGAGAGTAGCTGGTGGTGAATGCAATCTCTCCTTTCTTTTCTCTTTCTATGGACAACAGCCCAAAGGTCCGCTCACTCCATGGGTGGTTCCACACAGCTATACCGGGACTGAAGGAAGCAAATGGAGGGTCATGCCCTGCACACAAGCAGTGACTGCAGAGCCACTCCACCAAACACTGCTTCACCCTTTAGGCTTCAGAGATAGATCAGCACCCACCAAAAAAGATGATGGAGGCTTCAGGCAGCTCCATGACAGAGGCTGGAAATAAAGGTGTACTTCAACAGCACCCCAGAAGTTGCTTGGACCTTGCTGGAGTCCAAACCAGGGCTTTGAATGGTTCTGTTGAGGTGGTTTCTCAGTAAGCACTGACAGAACCTCCAGCCATTTGAACAATCACTGATCAAGTCAAGCAAAACTCTGGAACCTCCCAACAATGTTTCTGTATCTCAAGATAAACATGAAGAGGCTCTACTAATACCAAAGCGTAAGATTCTGGAAAGAGAGCTGATCTGGGTGAAATTTCGATACTGTCTTAGCAACAAACCTGTGGTACCTCTAAAAGGGAATGCTATCATCAAGACAGATCTGCCACAATTGGCCTCTGGAATAAGTGAGAGCAACTTAGAAATTAATCTTCACAGACTAGAAAGCGAACAGCTATGCTGAGGATCTGAAACTGATGACACAGAAGAATGAACAGCTTAGTATTTAAATTCCTGCATCTCCAGCTGAAGGCAAGAAACTGAAAAAGCTCTTTAAGGAATGTGGAAAGGACAAAGGATGGAGTGAGAAACTACAGCAACTTGACTGATAGGCAAATGACAGACTCAAATAGTTGCTAAATAGACCTTGGCACAAGACCTTGACTCAAGTGGGTACTCCAGTACTCACCACCAGAACTGGCAAACTGCAAGGGACCAACAGAATGCACTGATCTGAAACTTAAGTAACAGCTTATTCCTTTCTGCTACTTACAGCACTGCCTTTTCTGGGGGTGAGACTAGGTGCGCTGCAACAAATTGAGCCACCAGAACATGCATCCTCCTCATTCATGCTATGAAGCACAGACCTTGAAGGAAAGGTGATATTCAAGATGTAACTATTCCCATGCTTTGTCTGAATAATGTCAGCTGCAACTGTTGAGGTAGCATGTAATATAAAGCCTCAAATCCAGAAGAGAAAAAAAAAGGCTTTTCCTTGAAGCTAGACAGAGAGATACCTTTCTGAGAAGAAATCAGGAGAAAAGACTGGCAGATGTCTGCACACCCTTAAGAAGGTTTGAAAGTATGAGCTCAGGATGGATTTATATACAGTCTGCAGAGACAATCAGTAACCTGTTTAAAATTTTAGCTATTGAATAGGTACAGACAGTACACCCATCTCCCCCTTTCCTGCATGTGCTCATTATGGCTAGGCTAAAGCTAATTTTCACAGAAGCTCATATGAAGATACATTTTGGACTTGTGTTGAACACAGGGTTGGTAACACAGGGATGTTTTCATTACTCCTGACCAGGGCTCACACTTTTCTGCTCAGGGCCTTTTCTACTCCTCACACCACTCCACCAGCGAGTGGGCTGGGGCTACAAGGAGCTGGGAGGTGACACAGCCAGGACAGCCAACCCCAGCTGACCCAAGGAATATTCCAGACCATATGGCATCATGCTCGGCATATAAAGCTGGGGGAAGAAGGAGAAGAGGAGGTGGACAGGAGGAATGATGTCATTTGTCACTGGACAAACGCCAGTGGACTTCTGCTTTCCTGGAGATGGAAGAACACCTGCCTGCTGATAGGAAGTGGTAAATGAGTTATTAGTTTTGCTTTGCTTGAGTGCTTTTTGCTTTACCTATTAAACTGTATTTATCTCCATCCAGTTTTCTCACTTTTACTACGGTGATTCTCTCCCCCATCCCAGTGTGGGGGAGTGAGCGAGTGGCTGTGTGGGGCTTAGCTGGCAGCTGCAGTTAAACTTTGATACTGCAGAAAGTCAAAAACTTGCTCAAACAAGGGCGGCAGCTTATTCAGAGGGATGAATTCACACCTGACAAACAACCAGGACAGCCTGCAAGTCTAAACTCCAATGAGGCTGATGAACGCATGCATGCCTCCAGTCCATCCCAGACCACCCTATAGTCTCAGGATACAGCAGTAGCCATGAATGAGGAGGAGAATGAAGAAATCTATCTTCCATCTTACCCAAAAATTCATCATTGATCCTTTTGGCTGTGACATAGCAGTTACCTGAAATGATGGAGTCCTAACAGTCTGAGAGACCCCAGGACTGGTAGGCAATACAGAGTATACATCAGGCTATGAGATGGTCCTTTTGGAAATCTTTCATTCACTTTCTGGCAAATCTTGGTGCTGCTAGAGTTTGTTCTCAACTTGAGTTCCCCGAACATTTTCAAAAGCAGAGAGAGATTTAGGTGGCAGTCAGCATTGCTGACAATAAGTATGGAGACAGCCAAGTTAGTTCCACCAGTCCCTAAGGAATACAACAACGGTGCTGGTGGCGCTGATGTACCTAGGACCTAGAGTGCTGGGACAGGCAAAGAACTGCTGCAATGAATGAAGCAGGAAACAAAATGCTTACAGCACTTCAGAGGCTGGACTGTTTCTCAGGATGACCAAATCAGATGCCTCTGTGGTGATCACAATCTGACAGAACTTGACTTAACTTGTGTGGAAGTAAGAAGACAGAGACACCCTTGGAATGGCTTTCTTAGGAGGATGGCCACTGGTAGATCAAAGATAAAGCAGTTGCATTCACCTGAAAGCTTTCCAGCCCACAATATCCACTGAGTCCTGCACCACAGAAAACTTTCACTGCATTCGCAAGGAGAGATTTTGTGTAGTTCAAGCTCATCATCCTTCCAGATTTTAAGGAACATCATGAGGAGCAAGGCCTTCTCTATCACAGTACTTAAACCCTGTACATGTGTCAGAAGTCGAAATTCAGCCCCAAAGTAGAGGCACACTCAGGGTGTAAAAGAGCATTGGGAGATAGCAAAAATAAGGAGAAGCACAGTTTCTCCTCCTGAAAAATCAGAATGGCAATTCGGCAGCAGAGAGAAAATGAAAAGACACGAGAATTAGCCACCTTGCACACTCGCTGAGCAGGCAGCTGAGCACAGCCCCTAATTAACATGTTCCTGGTCTCAAATGGTTATTTGAATCAAGGCCATTTGAATAATTTGTGGACTATCACTTCAAAAAATAAAAAAGCAGTTGCAACTTTATACTAAATAACCAAAGTACAAACTTGAAAACTATGTCTGCCCATTTGCTGTCTTATTTGTGCTTGAGTCCTACTCCAATTTGCAGTTAATTGGATTACTATAGCTAATGGCAAAGTGAGGTGTTAAATACATGTATTTCTGTAGTCAATTAAACTCAACTTAAATCCTACACATGTATAAAGTTATGACTGATCAGTGCACAATGCTACTCAGCAGAAACTCAGCATGAATAAACTTATGAAAAACTCCTCCCCACAAATACATTGTGCCACTGACAGCTCCTCTGACACAGCAGCAGTTAACTTATGATAAACTCTACAAAATTACATTTCTTAATCATTTCAGATAGGAAATAAATCCAAAGTGATCTAGATGAACTGAAAACCAAAATAAATTAACCAAGAAGAAAAATATACAGTCATACTTCACACAAATCTGTATACACTTGTCCTAGGGTGACTTTATGATTTAAAATAACTTATGTGAATATGTGCATATTTTTGTTTAGCTCAAAACATGTATTTTCTTTTTTTCAGCAGCCTTCAGAGTCTAAACCTTCAAATAAATAATTTTGTTTAGTTTATATTACCAAGAATGTGATCTATTCAGGCATTTAAGAAACCAAAAAAAACCCCACAGTGGCAGAGGACAGTTTTAATTTGAAAAGAGTAACTTTATTACCTCTGTTATTTCTATATCAGTTTTCAATGTAAAAATTTATTTTTCAATTTCCAGCCATAAAAATTTAGGCTAGAAGCCAAAAGTTAAGTCAAATCTCTCTTTGATTCTGAGATGCCTGAAAGCTGAGCACTACCACCACATAAACCTTTGTAACCCCATCCCTTCCAGAGTACATTGCTAAGTTTACCCTAGAGAATTTATCTTCCTCTATGCAAAGAGGTTACTGGGCCACATGTGAGAACAAATGCCTGAAAGCAGAGGTTAGCTTGTCTTTAGCTTGAACACGTCCATCACAAAAAATCATCCATAGCAGTATTACTTTTGTGAGACCAACAGCGACAAGAACAGACAGCTATACCTTACGTGCCAAGTTTTCACGTTTGGATGACAATACCACTTATCTATGATACACTAAATAGAAATACGTAAGATTTAACAGAAGGTCTAGTTTGTTTAAAAGTCTCTGCAAACATTTGAAGGTCTGCTATCTAGCCACTTATGTTTTATCTCTTCCACCTTTCACAAATACATAGAGCAACATCACAGTCCTGGTACTCATATGAGACAGTTTCTATTAAACATCTTGAAATATGAAACCAGCTACATGTTTGGAGAGAAGAAAGCTGAGCAAAATATGGACAAGATTTATAAAATCATGAAAGCAGTGGATGAGGTGAGTATAGAACAGCTATTTAACAATTCACAGTGCTTGAGCTATTTTCAACACCTGTTCAAAACATTGGAAATTGAGGAGAAAAGATAAAATCATGTATTTTTAATGTCATTGCTAGTGAACTACTGCAGTTTGCTGCCAGAAAATGTTGGGTGCAAACAGCATTTAATCAACTGTACTCATAAATAACAGCTCCATGAATGTCTAGATAATAAAGGGATGAGGCAGAGATCCCTAAATTCAGTGTGTGTGGACTTCATAAGGGGAAGAGGCTAAAGACAGTGGCCAGGCTTACATGGTGTCCTTCAACAGTAAGTCCTTCTCCCCCCATTGGAGGCCAAATGCTGGGCCAGAGAGACCCTGCTGAGATACACTTGGGTATGTCTTCTGCTCTCTACTCTTCAAAAAGTTTTGAAGTTCATTGTTTTGAAAGATAAACCTTCCAGGACAGAGCATCGACAATTTACAACACTGTTCGCAGATGTGTCACAGGCCAGATGGGCAGCTCACTACCACTGAAAGGTGAATGCCTACCCAGAAAAAGCCAAAGCACTGACAACCAGATACTAGAAAATATCTCATGTGCCAAATCCAGCAGCCCAAGAGAAGTGAGGCTGCTGCTGCTCCATGCCCCCAGGTCTAACCAGTAGCAAGGCTGAAAATGTTTTCCCGAGAGGGACATATACACAGATCAAACACACCCCATACATACGTACATATATATGGCTGGACACACAGATCCTGGACAGACACTCTGAGCACTCCTGCCTCATCCTGCTCCTTGACCTGCCTAAGCAGGGCAAAGGTCCACTAATGGAAATATATCTACGCACCCAAGGTGGATCTCACCAGCAGCTTGGCTCAGAAACTCAGTCTGCCCAGTAGCCACCCCTGGATCCCAGACTCCTCAGTTGCTGCACCTGGACATATCAGCCCTCACAGTCACAGCCCCACTCCAGTTGCTGGTACAGAGCATTACACGATCCCCAAAAGCTTTTCCCCTGCATCCTCCAAAGCGTCCCACACCCCCACCTAGCAAAACTGTTAGTCCAAAAAGTGAACTGCAGAGCTGTTCCCTGGTGATGCACGGTGACAGTTTCACACCCAGATAAGGCTGGGGTTCTGCAGGCACAGACCTGAGAGGAGACTGGGCAGGATCACTCTTTCTCTGAGTTCTTAATTTGGGTTTCTTCCTGCCCCTGTGCTCCTCTAAGCTGTGGAGATGACCTCTCATGATGGCTCTCCCATGACGGGCCCAGTAGTAACCTGGCAAAGTTCTGTTTGATCTCCCCACTCTGTGTCTGGGCACCCCCACAGTATGCAGATATATCACACAACCAATCACGCATCACTGCAGTCAGCTATTCTTGAAATGCAACGACTTTGCACCAGCTTTCTATGTTCTAACACACAGATTAAATCTGCCACAGGTCGTCTGTTTCTTAAAATAAGCTGTGATGATCAGTCCCCTTCCTCAGCATATGTTGGAAATCATCACATATCGCTCACCATAAACCGAGTACAATTATTAATGATTAGGTAAATCACATAATGAGCCAAGGGTTAGCACAGGCTGTGGTAAGCAATGTGCATGTCCCTGATGCTACAGCTTCAGTCATCTCATCAAGGTCAAGGAGCTACTGGAGTGGTTAAGACAAAGCCTTTGCGTCTCAGCTGAAGTGGGACATTACAGATAGAGCCCCTGATCTGCCGACAGACAAGCCTGGGGCCACATCCAGCGCCCAGCCCAGCCAAGTCTTTCCAATGACACTGGAAGGCTTTGGATCAGCCTCTAGGACCACAATACTTTATGTTCTATTTTATTTTTAGGGGGTTGTTATTACCTCTCTGTTGGTCTTCTGTTCCATTAAGTTGTTTTTGTGCTTCTTCAATTTTGTCTGCAAGAAAGAGAGGTCACTATTAAAATACATATATAAAAAAGGCAAGATTGTAGTAAGTCATTTACTGAAATCAGTCCTGAAATATCTGTTTATATTTAGCAGTGATATCATTCATGCGTACCTATGTGGTACATTATGAGTAATACACCGTATAAAATTTTATCATGTTTTACCAGGGAGGCTATTGACATGTTAAATTACACAAACAACAGGAAGAAAAGTACTGGCATCGGATCTGCAGTCAACAGCTAATCCCACTGTAGCTTGCTACCATCTATAATAATGTGTGCAGTCAGGGGACTCTTTGGAAAAGGTATTATGGTGCATTACAGAGTATTTTAATACATTTTTGAAAAATGCTGTTAGAGCAAGCCAATGTTGCATTAAACACAGTGAGAAGAACAGCAAATGGGATTTGCTGAGTGAAGCAATGGAGCCAATAGTCTCACACGGGAGCAGCAGGGGGCAAGTGGTAACCCCCACCTTATTCCTCTGTGAAACAACAAGAAATTCCCGCACACACAGAGCAGGAGCAAAAGGAGGGCCTGAGTCTTTACTCCCAGTCTCTCTGCAGTTCATCTGCTGCCCCTCAGACACACTGGTGTTAGAAGGAGAGTTGTGCTTCGCCTGCTGTTGCACAGAAGGTCCCACGGCGTCCTTGTTCTGCCTGTGTGCATGTTTGCACGTGCAGAGCAAGAAGCAAGAAAAGGGGCAACTGGAGCGAATAAAAATTCGAGACCAATTTTCTTTTGGTGGCAAACAGTCCTCTGAGTGGGTTCAGGATAAAAGGTTGTGTTGGTAAGAAGCAGCAGCATTGGGAGAGGCTGAGCTCTCTCTCTTGATGTTCTGAGCATCAGACTATGTCCTGACTGACCGGGATCTGAGCTTGGAACATGGCTTTCAGATGTAAATGATCATTTTCTAAAATAACTGTGAAAACCTTTTTTCCTTGTATTATTTTTTCTTCTTTTCCCTGCTGCGGTCAGTTTTTATCAAACAAAATTGAAAGAACAGAATGCAACTGGATTAATCCTAAAGCTCTCAGACTCTATTGGAACAACTCAAGAAATGCCAGATTTCATGGCTACCATACACAGGAGGAGGATGACAGCTCTGCAAAGTCCTCACCTCTTTCTTTATAAGCATAGAGGCTTTACTCAGTCTGACTTTTACTCAGCCTTGCTATACAACACAACGTTTCAAAAAATGGCTCTTTCTTCAACACAATTCTTAATAAGTGGGTTTAAATGACTTCTATATTATTTACCAGCTGAACCACTCAAGTATGTTGGAAACATTTGTTAATAGTTGAAGTCTGATATTTTTTCTCGATTATTTCCTCAGTAGAACTAAATAATTATAACTGGATCAAACCCTTCTTGCAGCTTTTAAGACTGAGTTTTGTCAAGCTCATTCTGGTTCTGCATTTCTGTTTTTCAGAACAAGTACCAGGTTTCCTTTCTCATTAAAGCTCAGTAATTTCTTTGTTGTACATTGGCCCAGAGAATGAAGCAGAACATCTCACAAGGGTGCTAACTGAGCAGACTCCCAGAGCTTCTCATGAGAAAGACTACCACTGCAGTTTTAAAAGCCAAACCTTCTTCTGCCTTCCCCTGGGGTTAGTGAGACATACATACATATTTAAAGGACAGTTTTATCACATTTTCTCTTGTTCTGACTTACTGGCTGCTGAAGACAAACACAACTCAAAAACAGCACAATCCTTCACCATCTCTTTACCAATCCAGTTATGCAGGCCTACTTTAAACACAGAAGACCCAATATTTAATGTTTTCCTGGATTAAAGACTACAGCTGAAATACTAAATGTGTTAATACAATTTTTCGTATAGAAAGGGATGTAAATAAACATTTCCAACAAAAATAAGAGGAAATATAAACAAAAGATCTTTTATATACATGTGCCACTAGTACTATCAGAGGAAAATGTATCTAGCAATCTTACACAGTTTTTCCACAGACTGTTGCTTTACAGAAAGGTGATGGAATAAGCAATTTAAAAAGTTACAGGACAGCCAATAAAATATATGAATGTATAGGAAAAAAATAAATATCAACAAACTACTCATGTAAACGGAGCTGCAGGTTTTATCAAAAAGCAACAAGAAACCAAACCTGTAGTTTGGCTCTCAAACTCACTTCCCCTATGGTTAGAGATATATTTAATGCACAATATATGGTGTTTCTGCTCAGAGTAAATGTTTTGGCAACAAAACTTGCATCTAAGTACACAGACAACTGTAGTTTTATTATTAAAATAATTATCCACATATTTCATATACATGCTACAAGAAATATATGCATTTAAATTCACAATCATCCTACTTTTTAGAGAAAAATTACTTAAGTATTTTGGAATCACCCTACATGAGATTGCCAGATAGATTAAAGGCTTTGATCTCCTTAAGTGAATACTCTGTCTCTCTTAATGGAAAAAAAAATCCGTTCCTATCAGTAATTCCCAACCATTTCTTTGTCATCTTTGTTCTTTAATCCCAAACAAAGAACCACAGATAACAGAAATAATAGCTAGGTAAACAGGTGCTTGGTACACAGCCAGGAAGTCTCCTACACTTCCTGCCTCTCCTGATACGTTTTCCCCAAGGAGTTATATTTGCTGCGTATATTTCTTCATACCTACGGCGTTATGTCTGTGCAGAACAGTTCTGAACATTGTGAACACTGAAAAATCCTGGTGTTGGTGCTGGAAACCAAAAGCAGTGATCTAGACTGTAAAGGAGGTGTGGGTATCAACATCAGTTGGGGGCTAAATGTTTTGTTAGGGCCTACATCCTCCTAATGGCCAGCATCCCACGCTACCTGCTCTGGCTGTTGCACAAGGCACGTCCAAACCGTTGTACAAAAATCTGCGGCAGCTGCTTCCCGCCCTGCTGCATTTTACAGCTACAGATCCTACACAGGAACTGCCTGACAAACCGCTGTGTTTCAGGCTGGAGGGAAGAACTGGGTTATCCCTAAGGGCCGTGGAGCAGGTGGCAAGAGCAGGCTTAGAGCCAAGCACCCCAGCAACACCAAAAGGCAGCTTCCCCAGGTCTTCTGCCAACTCACATGTACGCCAGCAATAACTTGCTAACTACATCAAATTTGTATTATCCAGTCATCTCCTTCTCTTGTGTGCCATTAAATTAGCTGTATGTCAAACATCTTAAGGAAAATTATTTCAGACAACATACCACATTCTGTCATAATTATATTATTGGTGCCCTAATGGTACACACCTTTAAAAATGCTTTATATGCAAAAACACACCACACAAAAAATCATGTGAAGCCCAGGTGGAACTGAAAACCAGAAGTCCTCTATTAATTGCAAATAATAGTATCCAATCCAATAATTGTTTGGTTTAAAATTATTTCAGAATTAAACCTGTGATACTGTCTAACCTGAACATTTTACTAAGGAAACCTTTCCTTATCACTGGAATATTATCTGTTTCTACTAGGATAAGAGGAAGCCATTTAACTAAAGTAAATTTCTAATACATGGTAGGTATGGCACCCTCTTTATTTCTCCCAAGTGCCAGAATAGTACATATCTTGACTACTCTAAGACCTATCCTAATGGCCCCAACCTTCAGCAGACAGGCTCCTGGAGCAGCACACATCTAGAAGCAAATGACAGTGACAGACACACTCTTACTGAAGATGGGACACTTCTCACCAAGCATTTACTAGAGGGGAAAATGTGGAGGTGCCATGAAAGAGGAAATCATCATATACATCGCTGTAGAGAATGGAGATTCCATGTGACAGCAGTGCAACCAGCCACGGAGCCAGCTCTTGGTTATCTCAGGCACGTGCATGCCACAAAAATGCAAATCACAAGTAGCATCATGTAATAGCTTTATTTATATATTATATATATAAATTGTATACACACACACACACGTGCATATGTGTAAAAGAAAATGAAATAGCGCGCACAATGGCTTTTCTTACTCCAGCATGAAATCTTTTCACGTTATTCTCCAACACAGCTCTCCCAGCAGGTATCTGCTGTGTGGAAATATCATCAAATTCTTTGAGGTTTTAAATATATAATGCAACTGTGCTTTTTAGGAATGCAAGAAAGGAGACTGGCATGCAGTAAAAAATATGCTTCTTGTTTTACACACCTCCCGCTGTGATAGATCATTTCAAGGATACCAACAGTCTGAATTAGATCTGGTGGTGCTGTGGTGAGGTTTTAAATGAAAAAATATACCAGATTTTTCAACAGCTTTACAGTCTCTATTTTCAGTCTTCACTGAAAGATACAAACTCACAGATTTTACTTAATTCACAAATAAAATGTAATTTACAGGGTTTTTTACAAAGAGATGATCCCATTAATGTGTAAAACCTTGAATATGTCTAGTATTCTATGTATTAAATATACATTACAAATTTTCAGAAAGATTTTGAGGACCTTACTTATAGAGTGATTTAAGGAAATTAAGGTTTAGGAATTTCAGCCAGGAAAGCAAAAATACTGAAAGGTGTGTGGCTGGCAAAATATAAACCTAGCAACTTCTGACAGAAATTTAAGCTGAAGCACAATATATTTCTAGTTGGGTGTTTGTTTGTGATTTTGGGTTTTTTCCATCTCTCTGCTTTTCTTTTTCCGCTCAGAAGTGTCCCCATAGCAGCGTAATGAGATGACTCTGTCCTGTTGAACAAGTCACCCCACCTCAGGCAATGACAACACACACAGGAATGAAGCCACTGAGGAAGACCTACTTTTAAGCCTCCAGGAAAGCTTACAGGGGAGTGGTCGGTCCAAAAAGTTCATCAATCTTTTGCAAAACACCCAAACATGAATATTTTTCATTGCACATATTTGCATGTGTTTGTATCACTGTAAACAGGGGAATTTTTTTGCTTCCTGTTTAAGATGTACAATTGCTGCTCTAAAACAATAAAAAGTGTTTTGTTGTGTTTGGTTTTTTAATCACAAATACTCTGTTTACAGGTACGTGGAAAATTAGCAGATTTAGACCATTCTGGATGCTGAGAACAGGCTATGACATCAAAACTTGTAAAAATACAAGCTTATATCTTGCCTGAAAGGCTGGAGTTATATCTTCAAATATTTAACCAAAACAACCGGGAGGAAAACATCAGCATATTTTTTCCCTTCAGTTAAAGACAAGAACAATTCTCAGGCCTTAGGCCTGAGTCATCCTAAAAATACCTCCTGCAAAACAGCTTCAGATGGCAGATTTTCTTCCTGCTTTCTCATAAATTGCACTCTCTCTTACCTTACTGCATCAGAAGACATTTGAAAAGTGATTTAGAAAATCACTTTGCATTGGTTTAAAGACGAACACAAAGAAAGATGTCACTTCAATTATTTTTCTTGCATTGATCATCTAGATCAGGGGCACAAAACAAAATCAAAGTGACAAAACATTCTTCAGCTGAAGTACATTAATGCAATCAGTCTGTATGCACTGGGCAGTAGTACTGAAAACAACTGTCAGTGGGTTTTTATTTGGGGGTAGAGGGGTGTGCACAGCTTAAGAAAAACACTGATGAAAGTACAAAATGCTGCATTTTCTACCACTACTCAAATTCAGAGAGCAAGTGAAAAGAGGCTGAGTCCCTGCATGGAAATCTCTATCTTCAGACTACTTAAACCCACCAGGCTAATGTGCAAGTAACAAAATGTTTCACATTTCACTGGATGAGAAGTGTGCCTGAAAGCATTTATTATTAAATCAATCAAACAAACAAAAAAATATACCCTGAGCACCAGACGGGTGGTGCAGAGTGACACATCTCACGAATCATATCTTGACTTGGATTGAAAAGAGCCCTTAGAGATCATTTAATTCCAGCCCCTCAGCCACAGGCAAGGACACTTTCCAACAAACCACTCAAAGCCCCATCCAGCCTGGCCTTGAGCATCTCCAGGGCTCAGACTTGACACGGAGAACATGAGCCCAGCCCCACATCCCATTGGAGCCATCTCACACCTCCCCCAGAGGGAAGACCCGTGCTCCAAGCAGCAGTGCCCATGCAGCGCAGGCAGGGCAGCCACACGCAGCCAACGCAAAGATGATGCAAGCTTGGAGCTTTTCCCAGATGGCAGGTTCCCTTGGCACGGGAGGCAGTGTTTAATCCCAGTGCACCCTGCCTGCAGCTGTGGGTACCCACCTGGGACTGAGGAGCATGCAGAAGCGCCCACGCTCCACTGCAAGGGGGCTGTGATGCTTGTCTTTCCCTTTTGCTAGGAGGAGGAAAGGCTCTTTACAACCTGCTACAACAAGAACGCTGTAATGTGTTTTGGTTAACTGAGATGAATCCCAAGACTTCCTTCAACTAGCTAATTAAGGAGAAAAAAAAGAAGAAAAAAACCCCAAAAAACCAAACCCTAACCCAAAACCCCAGAGTCTTGTCTGTACAAGGAGCCCATTAGGTTAATTGGGAGGCGGTGCAGCCGGTGGGATGCTGCCTCTTGCCGTTCC
This sequence comes from Nicator chloris, assembly GCA_013400495.1. Classification (NCBI taxonomy): domain Eukaryota; kingdom Metazoa; phylum Chordata; class Aves; order Passeriformes; family Pycnonotidae; genus Nicator; species Nicator chloris. Next base: position 329,897 of record WAAE01001584.1, on the reverse strand, counting down.
CTCAGGGAGCACAGAGGCTCAGCAGGCCCCTGCATGTCCCCACATCGCAGGAGAGCCTCCAAACTTGAAACCCAACCAGCCAAGCCGGGGTCCTGACTGCACCCTGGGCATGGCAGCACTGTCCCTCTGTGCTGAGGGAGGGGACCCTGCACCCAGGGGTGCAAGGGCTGGCAGACACAGGCAGCTGAGGATGCCTTTGATGGCCCTAAGTTTCCACCACCTCCCTCCTGCCACAAAGCAAACACCTTCAAAGCTGGCACACAGCAGCAAGAAGGCATTTCACAAAACCCACTGGACGAGGCCCTCTTCTCACTCAGATTTAAATCCACTTTTAATTAGAAACCACTCTTCTGTCCCCATACATTTCCTTTTTCCAGTTTAATGAGGAACACTCAAGATTAAAAGGAAGAGATCAGATGAGGAAAGACAGTCTCTTCATCTTTGTAATTTCATACTGTGGGAACTTGACACTTTTTGGCATATAGTTTGTTTTGTGGTTTCTCCTTTCCAGTTGGGGCTTAGAGAATCACAGCACCATGGCTTAGTGAGTTGCCAAATGCCGAGCCTGGTAACTGATAGCACAGATGTCCCCAGCCTATCAAAAATGCAAGGTAAAACAGATTAAATCTCAAGTTTGTCCAGTACTACTGGGTCTGAAGACTGTTTGTACTGCTGTAAGAGAAGAGGTAAAAATGACCTCTTAAAAATTATGTAAACTCAAAACTCTTAACAACTAATAGGGTGATGCAGCAGTCATCCTATTAAGAACTATAAACTCCTTTTTTAAACATCTACTATGAGATTTTAAACAATTTAAAATGTTCTACTAGTCATTACAACCTTGACTAATGACCTGTTTGATCAGTTTTTCAGAAAATTTTGATGCATTTTCATTTTAATGTCAACTCTGAATGCTTATCATACTTCCTGCCATATATAATTATTTGCATTTAAAAATGAAGAACTCATGACAGATACTTTATATAACCCTGTTGAAAACAGAAAAAAAAAATTCTCCTTTTATTATTCTTCATTTTAGAGAAAAAAAGAGGCTTGTATATTTGAAAACACAGTCTATAATCTCCAGCTTAAGTTTGTATCAGCAATGATCTGCTGTACTGTATATACAATAAAACAGTCAATGCAAAGGCTGTATACAAATTAAATACATAATGGCTTTATCCTTCCATCACGTATATTACTCAAATATGGTAAGGGCTCCTGATGAGGTTGGTATGGTGTATGTGCATAAATTACATAAGCGCTTTACATACGAACCCAAACTCTGTCCCTGTGTCATTTATTTGTGACTGGGGAACTTTCAATCTTGTGTTTGTTTGTTTACATGATTTAAATTTTTATTATGAGGCTTTTAAACTCATTAAAAACTGAGCACAGGAGGAGGTGGAGAGGAAGAGAATTTTTGGATGACTGTCACCTTACAGAAGGCTATAGCAAACAGTGAGGCACCTGTGGGGAGAGGCTCAGTAGCTGCCAAGCATAAAATTTCAGAAGTGTAGGTGAAGTATCTTCAGAAATACCTCCTGCGTAAGCCAACACGCAAGGGTGGCACTTGCCAGGGCCGATTCCTTTTTCACCTGCCCCACAAAGCCAGGTGATCCTGCATCCTGTGTGTGCTTCTGAGAGCAGCCAGCTGAGCCGCCAGAGATAATTCCTTCACACATTGTCTCCCTCCGGTACCGAATTACAAACACAAGTACTGATTGCATCCATTTGCATAGCTCCTAATTAGCCATCTAGCACAATAATTACCCCATCTCTAAGCTGATCCTACGGCATTGTTCTGCCCCACTGCCAAATTGCAGCTGCCTACCTAGGACACGGTGATTATTATCACTAAAATCTGCATAATAATTACTTAACAGCCTCTAGAGTATTCACTGTTCCGAGGCTCTGTTTAGGCTTTCTGGGTGTTTTTTCTATACCTAACCCAATATTTTAGAAGTTAAAATAGTAAAGCCACAAATTGCTCTACTTCACCACCTTCTCCAACCTGCAGCAAGGAGCACCTTCATACCTTCTGCACTGAGACAGGTTCCCTCCCTTGGCAGGTTTACTGACTTATGATCTATTGTCCCCAAATTGGAAAAAGGCATGGTTTTCAATGATACATATATATATATAGTTTTTTTAAGTCTGACACAGAAATTAAATAAATGCCAGTGAAGTAACTGAAATCATTAAAAAAAAAGGCAACAAACCAAACCGACAGCTCTTCCACTCACTGGAAACATATCAACATAATAATATCTGGAGCCCAAAAGATTTCATTGAATTCTCGATTTTCTCAAATACAGATCCTAAACCAAAGCAACGAAGAGTGGAGCCAGCCACTCCTCAGCCAAAAAGGGGAAAAAGTTTCCATGCATCTTTCTGGTACTCCAAAAGCACTTGTTCCCAGCTGCATGGCTGGTGAGAGAGGGCTTGCTCAACACAAAAAGGCACAAAACTGGTTCAACAGGTAGAACAACACTAAGAGTTGGTGTTTCATCACCTGAGACAACAGCATAGAGGCTTTCTGCAAGTTCTCTGAGGGGTCAAACTTCTCTGTAATTTCTTCTTTTATTTCTGGACTTCCTCAAACACTATTGAGTTTACAAGGCAGACATCAGGTAAGTAGATGCATTCAGCAAGAGGAACCTACAGCACCAACAACCCTGTTTAAGCAGAGATTACTTTTCTTAAGTTTAGCATATATCCTAAAAATTATCTCTTTACTGAGATTCTAAAGTCTATAGAAATGGTTTAAAATATGAGGTCTTTAGTAGGATTTTGGATACTGAAGTTCTTGTAATTACCTGATATTAAGATGGACAATAAATAGTACTGCTAGCTAAGGAAAAAGGAAGTTTTTGATGATTAACAAAAAAAAAAAAACCCAAAACAAATCAAAAGCCCACAATTTAAGCCGAAAGTCCAGCCCAACATCTTGCTTCCAACAGCAGCTGACACCGTGAGTTGAGGGACAAGCAGAAGAGTAAGTTGCAGATTCTGAAATCAGGCAGCTCTGAAGTGAGCCCCAGGAGCTGTTCTTGAACTTCATGGGTCCCACATATTATCCCTACATTAGTTTCTCCAAGTATCATTTGAATCCATGGGAGCTTTTCATACTTACTGAATCCATCCATGTAAGCTTTTCACATCTTTCTTCAAACTTCAAACAGCCTCATCTACTTAAGTAGTTCCTTACACAAAAGCTGTTCAATAGACTTATGACCTCTGCAGCTTTTGCTATTTTATCCTCTTTGGAGGTGGAGGTGAAGAAGGGAAAGACAATTAGAAGGAAGACATCAGAATTGATCCCACTGTTAGAGATGAAGGCACACCACAGATGTGCTACCATGACAGACATGTTTTTCTGTACTACTGCCATAAATATTCCTAATGCTTTATTTGCTTTTTGACAGCTAGCGAGTATACAGTTGACTTTGCCACACAAATACATGACCCCCAGATCTCATGCCCAAGTGTTAACAAGCAACTGAATTTAAATGAAAAGTTTGAATAATTTTCCTGTGGACATCACTTCACATTTATCTGCACTGAATTTCATTTGTCATTTTTGCAATTTGGTTGCACAGCAACCTAATGTAATTTTGAAATCCTTTGCAATTTTATTTGCATCTTCATCTTCACCTCCCTTGATAACTTCCATCAAAGCAGCAACACTGTCACTTCGCTATTCCTGCTCTTTTCCTGGATCATTCAAGCGAACGGGAATCAACAGTGGCACATTTCTATTAACTGTAAAACAGCAGGCAATGTTTGTCTGCTAAGGAGCAGGTATTGACTGCAAAATGTGTAAATATCAGCCTCTCAGTAAATTTACACACATGGGATTTTTCTGCTGGGGTATGCTGGGATAGTTCACTTGATACTGTGTCTTCTTTAAAACCTTGCCCTTAATTCCAACCTGTCTTTGAAATCCAGCCTGCCCAAACACTGTCATCCCTTCACCACGTACGGCCCCAAGTACAAAGTGCCTCTGGGTCACCACCTCCAGGCACCCTGCCCACTCCTTTCTCACCAGCTCCTGCCTGTGCTGGAGCATCTTCGTGTAATACTGCAATAACTGGACTGACTCTAACACAAAGCTTGAGGCTTTTCCACACTGAAGGGCAGCTGCCTTTTTGTGCTGTTAGGTAAATCCCCTTCCAACAGGGCTGCAAAATCACACCTTCAAATTCAAAATCACTCTTTTAGCATGACTCAACATTAAATGCAAAGTCAAAGTTTTTCATTAACTTGACTAAGGTATCTCATTTTTTGCTCACTTGTTTTTCCAAGAACTTAGTAAGTATTAATGTCAGTCTAACATACGAACCGTCATAATGGCATCAGTGAGTTTTAGTGCTAAAAAACAAAAAACCCCTAAAAATCCACAATTCACTTGCTATACTAACCTTGGTCTACAGACTTTGTAAGCTTATTTTTCCATAGTGATTTTCTATTTTTGCCCTGACTTTAACATGCCAAATGAAATGTTACTAGCTGCAGCTTTAAAGTGAAAAAAGATCAGAAACCAGATTCATAAAATGAAAAACACCTTTGAAATAGTTCAATACAAGCTGGTGTAGAACTAGGTGTACCTGGAACAGAAAACTTTAGCAAAGGCACAAAGATATGACATTCTTCATGTTAACAGTGTGCTGCAGCCACAAACAGGGGCTTAGCCACTTTAAGAGGCTTACAAACCAAACAGCCCCAGGGAGTTCATGTTCTTTGGGCAAATTAGAAATTGGTGGTGATAAATATACATACTAAGCCAATACCTCATTTCAGTGACTCATTGTACTGTTTTCCTCTACCTGCTCCTATCCTCCTCTAAGACCACAGTCAAAAACTAGGTCTAGACTATCTCAGTGAGCACTTGGGCCTTTTCCAACTGATGTGCTATTCCTGACAAAGATGGCAGGAATGAGGATAAACCATCTCTCCAGAAACTGATCATGCTCTACATCCAGGTTTAGGCAGACCCCAAGCAGAGCAAGTCAGTTGTGCGGTGATTACCCTACATCATGCAAATTTTCCCAGACACACCCCAAGGAATGACTTGGGGAAGAAGAGGACCAATCAGCAGGTTTTCAGTGAGGAAATCAGGCATGCCAGGGAGATGTTCAGTACAGAAACGACAGTTCACATTACTATGAAGGGATAATTTCTGGTCACAACCCCACACCAGCCTGCCAAAGATGTGCTCAGCTTTAAGCACCAACTTGGTTACCCTACAAACCACATGAGCCATTTTCAAGCTCCCCTCTGCTTCTCTTCTCCAAGAAGATATCTGCTTGGAGCAGGATTGCGCTGGGTCCCAAAGTACTTGTTAAAACCTGTCTCCAACACAGCCAGCTCCATCTCTCTCCTCCATGCTTGCTCCAGCTGGTCCCGGAGCCAAGAGGGGAGGCTGGCCCCAGGGCCACCACTGCTGCAGCCTCCCTGCTCCTGGTGTCACCCACAGGCACCCTGCCCACCCAGGCTCACACATTATGAACAGCACTGCCGTTGTTCCTGACCACTGCAAGGAGTCAAAACTGCTCATGTCATACAAATCCAGTAAAAGGGAGCAGAGACAAAAAACTGAATTTATACCAAAAGGGAATAGAACAGTGAAATCTTTAATCAATCTTCCAAAGCAGATTCCCAAGCAAAATTGTTTTCCTTTCTCTCTCTTTGAGGAGGGCTGGGAGTTTTTAAAATATTTGCCCTAGATGTTAATCAGCATCAAATCTGAAGTAAAAACCCTGAAATGCTGTTTCTCTCCCCCTCCAAGAAAGAAAATACGTTGTCTTCCAGGAAATAAAAGAAAGGAGGCTGAAGTATCTGGCATTCCTTTTTTGATTATCTCCAAGATACCCTTGGGTAAGAAATCAGCTCTTGAAAAAAAAATCCCAGAATATTGACACTGCAAATTTAGCTCATTGACTTTTACACAAAAACCCCCTAGTTATTACAAGTAGCTGAGAAGGTTTTGTTCAGTAAATACAGAATAAAACACAAATATGGCAGTATGCAGATAGTTAAGATAATTAATAATATTATTATTAATATGCTATGAAGAGTTTTGAAATATGAAGAAAAAAATTTGTAGATCGATTCACATTCACCTCATTCCATAAGAAGTACAGTTCCTATTGCTATGGAACAGCAAACTACTATGAATTCTTAAAAAAAACCCCAACAAGTAAAATCTACACTAATCCAAAAGTCAGCCCTCCTCTTTTGCTAGGCTCAGTGGTGAAATTTTCTTTCTGTACTTGCAAGCTTAAGAAGATAATTAATGAGCTACTTCTTGAACACCTACAAAATGATGGCACTCTGCAATGTGAACATCACCCAAGTGTTTTTTCTCTGTTTTATTTAGAATTCAAGTTCAATTTTGTGCTGTCTGATTGAAGATGAGAGGGCGGTGAGGAACGTGGGGGAGAAAGTCACAGCAAGCTGCCACACACACCATCCTGATCCTGCATTTGGAAGTGAACAATTCAACCTGGAGGGAGCTTACTTCAAAAACCATGTGCCAAAGTGAGCATCCAAGGATTTCAAGTCCTCAAAGAAATTTGTTTTTTGCCCTTTAACATAAAGATTTTACATTAGTCAACTCCGTGCCACAACAGAGTAGAAAGAACTACATCCAACTTTATTAACTAATTTACAGTAAGATTTGTTTTGTTAGAACAATGACTTCTGAAAAATATGGTGGGTGGGAGATTATCACAATGTGACATTTGACTAAAACAATGAAAATGAACACCCAGTAAAATGTCCTGAAACTGCTCTTTTTGATTTTGTTTTTAGTAAATTTGTTCGGACATTTTCTTAGTAGCACTACAATCAATGATTTAAGAAACAGCTCCAAATTTCCTGAACTACTCAGATTTTAAAGGGCATGTCCTCCCTACCCCTATATATACTCTGTTTATTTCAGTTTTAAATGTTGTACCTATTTACAGAAGCATTTTTCTATTTTTTTTTAACAGCTCAGCTAAAATAAATTCCTGCTTGAAGTTTCCATGTTTCCTGGCAGAGAAAGGCTAACTGAGACAAAAATTGTGTATGGTTAATAGGAAGAAAAGCAACCTCGGAAACTTCACATGCATGAAGAAGGAAAGGAGGACACAGAACAAGGCCAACTGGATATCTTGCTATCAACTCAATCTTGCTCTCTGATTTCTCTTCTCTGTGGAGGTTCACAGTGACCAGTAAACCACTGAGTCTCCCAGGCCTGAGCACCTGGAGTTGTGTTGAGGGAAAAGGCTTGGCCACCTTCTCACTAAAGCTTACACCTTGAACATTTCAACCAAGCTAAGAAATCATAGTGATGGCCTGTCAAGGAACAAATGTTGCTTCCCTAGGACTTACTCTTCTCCACTTATATCTTCTCCAAATTGACTTTGTTTGTTATTACAAACCATCACACAAAACTGCTGGAATGACTGGATTTTCTAGCAGAGAAGAAATAGGAGAAAGGCTGGGCTCCATGCTCCTCAGCCTCTCTCAGGTTTTTTCTCTTGCCAACCCCTTCTCAGCCAAGAATCACATCAGCAAGACCAAGTTCCTCTCATCTACTGCCACCAATTTCACCTGGTGCTAATATTTAGGGCTGTGAGTCACAGGCATCCACCAAATGCACAGTTCTGTTATTGCCCTTGGGAACTGCATCAGGTCAAAGGCTCCTGATGGCTCTGACTTGAGGGAGACTTCATTTTCTTCTCTTTCTATATGGTTCTCAAAAACAGAAATAGTTTGCTCCATGTGGAAACTGATGAGAGAAGGAAAGGACACAGGAGAACAAAGACAGCATAAAAGATAGTACAGGGAAAAAATAATGAAGTACAACACAAGGCATATAAAAAGTGGCTACACTGTAGAAATGATGCAGTAAAATGATTTGCTTCTTTCGTTTCCTTTTTCCTGAGAAAATCATAGATCAGTTCATACGTTGAGGAATCTACTAAGGAGAAATCACAGCAAGTAGGAAAATACTAAACACATGGTTTCTCATTTCTTTTCCCTTTTAACAAAACACTGGACAATATTTTATCAGTGACTAAAATAAATACTCTTACAGTAGATGACCTGATGCTTTCATATCTTTGGCAGTCATTCTGTATAGCTTCTATTTTCTGTAGCTACAATTCATAAATACAAACTAAATAATCTCGAGTTAATCCTGAGACAAGACTAACCAATTTCTTATAGATTTCTCTTACTACTGTAGAATAAAGTTTAAGCATAGAATACTTTCAGAGAAAAAAACAGAAGAATAAATCAACCAACCACATCCAAAAATCAACAACACACCCCACACCCTTTCCATTCATATAAAGTTTATGGTTTAGGTGTTTAAATACTTCAGTTTTCATTTAACCATTTTATTAATTACTTCCAACTATATAAAACTGAGACAGTTTTATTTTTAAGAACTTCCAGAAATTATGCTTTATTCAAATACTCAACCAGTATTCATTAACTACTCTTAGTAACAGAATCTGACCTTAATTACCAATTATCAACTAGATAAAATTTTCACACTCTTAGTAGATGATCTTTAAGATTTTGGTGGCTCTAATTTCATTACCTCACATGCTACAGTAAATAAAAGATTAGGAAATTATCACTCCAAATTTAGCACAAAAGCAGGGACAAACCCAGTGGCACTCATTAAATACCCCTTCAAAAATTACGATTTAAATATGGAAAAACAGACAGAGTTTCAAAATTATTACCAGGATATAGTTCTGAGCATGCAAATAGTTCAATTTCCTGGCTTAATTCCCAGCTGAACTACAGGCTGTCATATGGCACCTTTCGAGTCACCTCCTTACAGGACAGCTGGAGCAATCCAACCCAACCAGCACATTAGCAGCCTAAATTTTGGACTTTGAGAAAGTGTTTGCACCTGGAATGCTGTGTTATAACAAGAATGCTAAGATAAAAAGCCACAATCAAAGCAGTAGAATACATAAAAAAAGAAATAGGTCAAATCCCTGTATCTTTTTGAACTACTCATAACATTCAATTTATGACCTTTTGGTCTGTGGCGCTGAAGAACTGACCTGCAGGTCTTGATGACTCTCTGAAAATAACCACATAGCACATAAAGTTCATTCCTGAGCACTTTGCTGGTTTATTTTTTTAATTCATTGTAGGAAGGGTCAGGAGGCAGCTTCAGGAAAAATACAGACAATACAACTATATCAGGAATAAAAACAGTTCAAAGAGTAATACAAATACTTACGAGCCTGCAGATGATTCCCAGTGAGAAGAGCCTAAAAATTTACAGCAGTTTATTTTACAGAGAGGTGAGGAATATTTGAAATAAAGGTATCTTAAACAATAAATGATACGGAGAAGGTCAAACTGAGCATTAGTGGAATAGAAGACCAAACTGAAGCTTTGTAACTCTTACTTCTTATGTCAAGTTCTTAGGAGTTTAACTTCTCACCTGTTTTGTGTTATCAATTGATTTCAGCTCCCATTTCCTCCCTGCTTTCAGGCAGATATTTAAAATATGTGTTTGAGATTTAGCTTTCCCACTGCAAATGAATTCATTGATCAATTCTGTTTGAGAAACACTTTTAAACACAATGACATGTGAGTTCCTGGGCTTTTGTCCTGGAACACTGAAGCTGCGTGCTGGGGAATCTCAGCACTTTCTTTACCAAGAAGTCTGCCTAAGTAAGGGCGAACAGATAACACTCTCGATGAAGATCAAATGTGACTTTCAGAATACCCCCAGCTAATAATTGGACTGCCTAAAGATTAAAAAAATCCACAAAACAAAATACCATGGTCCACAGCTGGTTCTTGCAAAATTGCCCACTGAACTCCTTGTTATTCTCCCTCAGAAACACTTTGCAGGAGCCACTTTGAGACAGGATCCTGATGATTCACTCCAAATTTGTTTTAAAGAACTGAGGAAAGAGTTAAAAATAATTCTGGTTGCTTTAGAAACTGGCATCCTTTGTTTTGCATGAGATGAAATACCATTACATGCATGCAATACCCTTTAAACTTGCCACTGTTCCAACAATAACTAAAGCTATTCTAAGAAACTACCACCCAAAAGGAGATCACCACAGAACTACAGTAAGTTTGCAGCTGCAAAGCTGGAGTATACTTGCAACATTACCAAAAATGCTCAGCCAAGCCTAGCTGGGAGTGACCTCAGTGTAACCACCAAAACACGACAGTGACTGCTGCTCACCTACTCCATCATAACCACAGGGATCAAACAGCAAGAGGAGCATTTCTATTTTCAACAGCAGCTTGCAGCTAAAGGTATTTTCAGCAACCTTGAAACTCAACCCAAATAACAAAGATGACATTTCTACACAAGAAAATTAAAATACTGCTAAAATGTAATGATTAAGGTAAACCCATGTGTTTTTACCATTTTTTATGGCTGCATCTCACCCAAACTGCAAACTTTTAGACTGATGAATTCACATTCTCTTGTTTGCTGATACAAACACTTCAGTTCTAGTCAGAAGCACACCTGATCACTGACCCTTCAGTATTTCTTTTAAAGAATACAGACTTTTAAACTTGTAAGCTGTTTCAAGTTGGCACCACACTATTTCAAACCATCTCAATTAATATAATTCAAGCATGGAAAGGAATTTTTGTTTTGCGATATTTTAGCTTTCACAAACCTGTTCCCAGGTCCATCCATGCCGAGTCATCTCCCACACTCTCCCCTCCACCTGACAGCCATCCATGGCCCACAAGAACACAAACCTCCTGTTTTGACAACTGTCCCTCCCCAAATGAACCTCAAAGGACCACTTTGAACCACCCCAGCAAAGACTTTTAAAACAATGTTTTGAAACATACAGATGTTCCAGTAATAGCTATTCCTGTACAGTTTACATGTGACAATATATCTGACATGACTTCTGTGTCTTGATCTGTCTTAACATTTTCGAGATTGTTTGACTAAAATGAAAAACATTGACAGGCAAAATGAAGCTCAATATTTTGCAAACTAAGCTGCCATCTCTCCCTCTACATATGCCTATGAATGTACACATTTTTAAGAATGCATAATTAACTGTAAGAAAATAGTTCTCAGAAACCAGAAAGCTAAAGTATTTATATCAAAAGCTGAATCTTTCTCACTCTATCTGCACAAATAAACCCACTGAAGTTGCCAGCTTTGTCAAAGTGAGCAAGATTAGGTTCTAAACATAAATCAATTTAAGCAGTCAGAAACCTACAAGTACTAAAATTGCTTTCAAATTCCTTGCAGATTTTTACAAAATAAAAGTCATTGACATAGTCTCTGGAAACAAAGTATTTTTTAAGACAGCATTGCTACCACATTTCTATTAGGGACATTCAAAAACATTACAATACTGGTATTACAAGATAGTATTGCAAGGGTGGTTTATGGATGGGAAGTGGGGAGGTGGTGGTGGTGGTGAAAGGGGATAGTGATCTTACAGCTGCAATGTCATTTAAAATCCTAAGTAGCCATCCACACTGGTCAGTCAGATTTGCATTGTTCTGATTTGGTTTAATTTTGTTGGGGTTGTTTTGCGGGTTTTTGTTTGGGTTTTTTTTTTCTGGTTGCTCTTTTTTGCTTCCAAATTTTGCCATGTATTTATAACCACAGGAGTCAGTAAAATGACTTGATTTGTGAGAGGCACTACAATCAGACAGATCTAAGATAAAAATAAAACTCATTATCTATAAGGTTGCTCTCAAAAGTCAACTATCACACTGGCATCACAAGAAATTAATTCATCAGTATATTTTTGACAAGCACAGTTTTTTTCTCTGAAAGGTCATTTTTCTAAATTAAGCTAAGTATTAAATATCTTTGCTGTTCTGTCACACATCTCAACTCCTGAAATGTTTTCACAGTAAAATCAAATTACATTTGAAATAAACATAAGAAACAAAGTTTCGCATGTATTTAAATTTGACATTTGTACCGTAAGCAATGTAAGCAAACACTAAGGGCTGTTTGTATGTTTTATAAACTACATTAATGGAAAATGTGCTTACTTGATAAATACAGTATAGCCTAGTTTTGCCCAGAAAGTGTCCTTGTTTTAGAACTTCCCTAAACACACATTGCTAAGCATGAGAGGTAGACCTGGAAATCACTGCTGTTCATATCACAGTCTGCTAGTGAAGGATTAGGACCATATTTACCGAGCATGTGCCAGAATCATGAAATAGTTTGGGTTGGAAGGGACCTTCAAAGGTCATCTAATCCAATCCCCTGCAATGAGCAGGGACATCTTAACAAGATCAGCTTGCTCAGAGCCCCATGCAACCTGATCTTGACTGTTTCCACGGATGGGGCATCTAACACCTCTCTGGGTAACCTGTTCCAGTGTCTCACCACCCTCACAGTAAAGAATTTCTTCCTTATATCTAATCTAAATCCACCCCCTTTCAGTTTAAAGTCATTACCCCTCGTCCTATCACAAATGCCCTTGTATAAAGTCCCTCCCCATCTGTGTGGGCTTTCCTTACTGAACCAGGGAACCCAGACAGATACCTTGCACACTGTGCCCTGCTGCATGCCACCTCTACATCCTCCCATATTTTTCCCCTCTCTCATCAAACAGTGCTAGAATGGAATCCACCAGAGCTGCTGCCCAGGACTTTGCTTCTGACTCCTACCCTGCCTCCAGAAGGTGCTTTGCTGCAACCTTTCAACCAGCGGGGGTGAAGCCTCGTGATGAACTATGGAAAATACCCACCTCTCCCCTTCCGCGTTAGGAAAGGAAACCTACCCGCAGCACCGACAAGAAAAAGCAGCTCCGCGGGACAAAAAACGGGAATCTTCTGGTGCCAAGCACACATGCCAAAGACAACTTCTCTGTGAATAAATACAGCACAAAGAACAAAGGTTCTCCTCCCCTTTTGCACCTACTGGAGTTCCTCTGCGATCAGTGCATTTTCTGCAGCGTCTGCCTTCCTGGCAGGCGAGGGTTACAGGAGTGTCTTCACTTATGTAAGTGCATTTCTTGAGTACACAATTACCCAACACACCCAAGGCACTCCAAGGCTTTTTTGTTTTTTTTTTTAAAGAAAAATCAATTCCTTTCCAGCTGGAACATTTTTGGTTTTTTTCAAATCCAGGTCTGTTAGCAAAGCCACAGAACCACTCTGAATGTGGTGCACCGAAACCCTCAGTATCCTAGTAAAGGAGACATTAATTTCTTGGCAGCACAACTCTTTCCCTATGTAGTGGAACGTAGGCTGAGCTCCAGACTTGCAAGAGACCTCGACATTCACAAGAACCTCCTCCATTTTCACCTGAGCACCTTTTTTCCTCCTACAGAAGGTCATCAAGTATCTGCTGAACATTCCTTCCAAAGCCCCAGAAGACACCTACGCCAGCAAGCCCCACCACCAGGAACAAACACCCCTTCTGCCACCTCACAGCACAAAATACTTGACTATGTTCTTCCTAAATGAAACTCTTGAATTCATTTTGAAAGAGAAAGAGCAGGGCATGAACAAATAAGGGAGTATTTGCCCAGGAAAAGGCAATGAAGCCTTCTGTGTCGAGATATCTGCAGTTGTTCAGCTGCAGTAACATGTAGAAAATCTAACTCTGCATTTGAAAGGCTACCAGTGAAATCAAACACAGATCTGTCAGGCAGCACTGCATAGACCACAAGAGTCTTATTACCAGGATTCATACCTACTACCGTTTCCTTAAAATACCTTCTCCCTCCTGAACAAGACTTCAGCTAAAGGCCATTCAAAAACTGTGGAAAGCTTCCCTTTGGGCACACATTCAGGAAAAGACACAGCAGGAACATTCTGTGTAGGTACTAGTCACATCCATCATCACTAGGTCTGTGCCAGGCAGAGTGCGACAGAAATCTCTTATCACATGTTGGTAGAAATAGGCCTTTTTTACAGAAAACCTGAATAGTTGAAAGCATGAAGGAATCCAAATCATTTCAATGCTGATGTAAGATTCTAATCACACACGTAAGGTTTTTGATCACACAGGTCTGAAGGAGACACGGGGAAATCACTGGTGTTCATATCACAGTGTGCTAGTGAAGGATTAGGACCATATTTCCTGAGCAGTGTGCCTAACACATATAAAAGGGAAAAGAATACTTAGTCCCTTTCTCTCAAGAAGTTTAACTTATCCATACTCTTGAAAAATACTGTTTCTATTTCACAAGCATTACAGATTCCCAAAACCTGTATCTCTGCTCAAGGCCCTACACATCCTGAAAAAGTAAGCATCTGTTCAGGTGATGTTCATTATTTTCCCCAAACACTATTTTTAATCATTTTATCCAAAGCAAAATGGTGGAACTCAACAGCTATACCAAGTTTGGAGGTACTGTAGAATTTGCTTGCTTCATTGCTGTTATACCTGATAACAGCTCAGAGGTCTGGAATAATACCTTAGGAGAAAGGAAGATGTGAAACATACCCAGCCTGCAGCCTGCTCTTTGCCATGCTCCCACAGCGACCCAGGGCTTTGAGCGAGTATGTTTGTAAGGCGAGCTCCCCAGGTGGCCCTCAGGGCTGCTGGTGATGCCCAGGCAGCTGCACATCACCACCAGAACTGCTGCAGAGACAGAAGCAGAGACGGGCATTCCCACATCTGGCCACCACCTCGGCTACAGGAAGGGTCAGAAACATTCTTCCACACCTCCAAGATACTGATGGAGCCGTGAATGCGTCAAGTTGAAAGGACGTTGACAAATATTTGTCCTTGTCATTATTTGAAGTAGAAGAAAAAGGTTAAGCTGTCTGAGAGAAATTAAATGCTTTAATAGAGACAAGGACAAATATGAAGTTGTCACAATGTAAAAAGGCAACCTCCATAAAACTGTTCATGTTTTAATCTATGCAACCAATGAAGATACAGTAAAAATAACCATGCTACACTCTGCTTCAATGCTGTTGACATAAGATCTATGGGAGAGAAAATAAAAAGTAAATAACCAATCAGTCTGCTGTTACACTGCTGATTGCTGAAGATACACAGCAGGAAATGATACCTTCTGTCTCATAGAGTTCAACAAGACTTAGAGCAAACCAAAATTTTATTTGTAATATATCACTTCTAGCTCAGATTTGAAATGGCTAGCCATGTTAATTTACTAATTTTTGCTTTATATCACATCTAATTTATATTTAAGAAGTAAAATTTGAAAACAAACAATGCAATAGTAAAGCTTCCTCACGGCATAATGCCAAGGAAAACCTGAAGGCTGCACGAAACCACACCAGCCAACACATTTTGAGAATACTTTGTACAGGCCAATAAGAAACTCTGATCTGCTTCTTGTTACGCAGGATTTGCAGTGTAATGCTTAAAGCCCCTTTGATTATACAGCACAAACGTATCAATCCATATGCTCTCATCTAAAATTCCCCCTATAAAAACTAAGTTTTAAGAAAACAGGTTGACAATAAATGTCAACTGGAGACTAAAATGCATTATATGGCACATTATCCTCACATTTATCCCCAAAACAAGTAACTTATATCCATAAAATCACAGCAAAATAAATTGAAACACATCATGGTTGGGAAATGCACTGTTAAGGCACTTGGAGACGTCCTAAATCCAGAGTCAATACTGGGACTCTTATTAAGATATTCCAGCATTTTGAAATCCTAAATTCAATTTTCTTTAATGATGTACTGGCCATTTCTCATGTTCTAATATTACCAAAGGACACATTGTTTGGCTGTAGTATATGGTGGCTGACACCTATCTTTCCCTAAAACTGTAAGCTCACATGGAGATGACAAAAAGATGCTGCCAGAGGGTATATGACAAAAAAACCCAAAAAAACTCTGACACAAAATTCACTACCAAAATCTAAAGTATTTGTGCAAAGGATGAGCTTCAGCAAGTTTTACACTACAAAATATTTTCTGGAATGAACAGGCTTTTTTGTCCTAAAAAAAAAAACAAAACAAAACAAAAAAAAACCACAACAAAAAACATTTGTCCAAAGCTTTCTTTCAAGCTTTTTATTAATTTAAACTAGAAGCCATGTAGACTTTGAAAATTCAAATTCAGTACAAAGTCTTTAAAATTTGTAAAAATGAATCCCTCATTTAATGCACATAATTTCAGAAAAACCAAAAAACTATAGAAATATGACAAGTTTTGAGTTTTCTAACATTTTAGTTTTTGTTGGTTTTCTCCCATTTATACAAGTTATAAAGGAAAACAAAGTCACACTTCCAAAAATAATGTCAACACTGTCCTATGAATCTAATTTCAATGGGCTTTAATTGTAGATGTTTGAGTACAGTACAAATATACTCTGAAGGTCATCTGACAAACCCACAAGGAATGGCTTGGCACACACTTATTAGGAGTGGATTTAATATCTATTGCTTAACCCAATCTGTGAACAAATTTATTACTGTTCAGGGGACTCCTTCTGAAAATACACCTATTTTAACCAATTTCAAAAGGGATATGTTTTGCTTTTTGCACTAACAACATCGTAGCCATTGTAAAGTGAAATTTATGGATGTTGAAATGCTGGGCTTTTTCTTTGTTATATATCTGCTTGTCTCTTGCAGCAGTCTGCAGGCACACACAGGTGAATATCTCCCACAGAATAAATTAGATGAAGCTGAAATGCCTTCCTCAACCCCATGTTCCAGTCTCAGGCGAGCATTTGACTCTTCACCAAAATTCAGACAGTGCTCAGGCTGACTATAAAGTTCCCAAGGATTTTAAGAGAAGCAGAAATTCATCTTTCAATTTCATTAGGAAACCAAAACTTCCTGGCACAACCCCACAACATCCACCTATCTGTGGGAACTCCCCTGTTATTACTTCCATTCCCCTGTGGCAAGCGATTGCAAACCAGCCAAATCTCACACAAAGGTTCCCTTCTCCATCGCACCTGTGGAATCCCAGGGCGTAGATGAAAGGGAAGACTCACTGCCTTGGAAAATGTCCAGGCACAGAGCAGCAAAATGAGCAGGCAGCAAGTCATCTACCAGAAGCTCAAAATTCCCTCTCATAAGGCAAGAGGGAAAAGGGAAGGGGATTCTTGTTTTTGACCACATAGCTCTGTGATGGAAAGCCAGAAAAGAATGTATGGGATGATGACGGAGAGGTGAGGCAATTTTTTAGTGAGGGGAAGTCTGGTCTCTGGTTTTAGGAGCTTGTCATGGGATATGTTTGGTACCAACGCCCCAAACAATCTTCCTGTACTTTATAGCTACAGTCCACTTCCATGCTCCAAGAATTTATTGGAAAGATAATTATATTCCTCAGGAACATAGTGGCTGCACACATTAAGTCTTACAGAGATATTTAGCTACGTTATTGCCAACTACTTACATAGAGATACTCTAGAGTTAACCCCTTGCCTGCTCTCCTGAGCATATCTTCTCATTTACCAGTGCCCTTTCCAATGACACACAAAAATTAAAAGGCAGCTGTTTTGCCATATTATAGAATCATGGAATGTTTTGGGTTGGAAGGGACCTTAAAGATCATCTAATTCCAACACCCTTGCAATGGGCAGGGACACCTTCCACTGAACAAGCTGCTCAAAGCTTCACCCAACCTCGCCTTGAACACTTCCAGAGATGGAGCATCCACAGGTTCTCTGGGCAACCTGTGCCAGTGTCTCATCACATATTATTGCATCCAAGCATGGCCACAAATTCCTCCTGCACATCCACATGCTGACAGGTAATACTAACTAGTGAGACCAGAGACTTCCAAAAGAGCTAACGAGTCAAAGTGCTGAACCACAGTTCTCTTAAACCAGTCTGGTTTTCAGCAAGGGGCTTCCTGACAATCAGACCCTATTAGACCCTCAGAGTGGGTCCACACAAAGCTACTCCTAAAACCTTTTGCACAAACACAACTGGCTTTTCTATGTGTCTCCTAAATACAGTGTAAAGCAATTATTGTACAGACAATGCAAAATTGGGGGTACTTAGAAAGTAGCCTCTTCTTCCAACTTGTAGTAATTAATTTCAAAAGCAACAATCTTCATAATACAGTTGAGAATTTTCAAAATGCCTTTGTGATGGGTTTTAACTAATTCATTTTCCCACAGAAACTGGTAATCTCCTGCCAATTAAAACAGCATTCATCTAACTCAACTCTCAGGTGCTCCCGACAATCACACTCATAACTCCTAGGTGAGGTAACAACCCATTTCAATCTTTCAGAAAATGATCTTTAAAGATAAAACTTATTATTAAGTCATAAAGCCCTGATATTTATCTTGCAATGATGATAAAGACATATAATAAAGCATGGATGTTCAACCAGAATGAATACTGTGTTCAGTATGAAGTGGTTTACAACCACATACTTTATAATATCCAAAACCCAAACAAGTAAAGACTGAAACAGTATGGTAGACCTGTAGAGGGTCTCAAATGGACACTTAGATCACACTAAAAGAAACCCATGTGGTTCCTTAAAGACAGCTCTGCCTCCTACCTGACACTTCCCCTCTGGCTGAGTTAGCTTCACTAAGATTTAAAAGCCTTATCCCTGCTTCTCAATCTTGCTCTACTACCCACTTTCTGGATGAAAGAAAACTCACAAATGTTTAGGATCACTTCTGGTAAAATATACTACAAAAACATGCACCATCAGATTTAGTATCACAAAAAAAACTTGCAAATATGGGAAGATTTATGCTTGGTGCTCTTCTGAAATCTCCCTCTAAATAGATTCCATGGTTGAGCTACAGGCACCTCCTAAATGTCTTTTCACAACATAAGCAGGACTGGATGAAGCAACATTAACAGCTGATCCTCCAGTACGTGCCGTGTCCTGTCATCTATCATCTCCAGGGCCACCAGCACTGCGGGGGGTTGTAATCAAATCATGGTCCGTAACAGACAAATGAGCAAAAATTCTTCTTAATTTAAAATGTCATTAATTCCATTAAAACTATATTGACTGTAGTAAGGGTCTGCCATTTTTAAACAGTGCACAAACATGTAATTCCCTGTGACAAGCACACATATACTAAAATAAAAATGCAGAGATGGACTAGTTCCATGTCAGGGAAGTGAAAACACCTGAAAGACTTACCTACACAACATCGATTAACACAAGTCATAAATCCAGGGAATTTCAGAAAGGCGTCAGAAGTGAAACAGATGACATGGCATGTCTCACTTCCTTCAAGAAGGAATTACTTACTGAAACTCCACACTGTCAAAGCTAGCAGCGAAAGGTATAGCAATTAATGCTCTCAGGCTGCATTTGCCCAGCCTATCCAAAATAATTTTATGGCCAGGCTTCATCCATCTTAATTTGTTTATAATTTTGCCAAGGTAACTGCAATTAACTTATCAAGTTTCAGCCTGAACTACTTTTGGGTCAGGGGAGATGAGAGGAAAAGAAAGGCTAATGCCAAGTCATGTGTTTCCCTCAGACACCTAAATAAATAACTGCTGGTGATGCAGAACAACATTGCATTAAAATAAACAGGAGTCAAATCCTATAGCTGAAACAACCAAAATATAAAGTTACTTTCTCTTGGAAAGTAGCTGCCAATATGAACAGTCGTATGCAAAAAACAGCTGAATTATGCATAAAATCCTTTCCTGTACACTTTTACTTCTAGAAATGCAGCAGAAGCAGTATTTCTAGTTCCTGAAAAGTCAAGGTGTAAGCTAGTTTGGGGGCAACCAAAGATGTCTAAATGCAAGCAAAGTTCTCATATCCAAACACTTCCAGTTCTCTGAGCAAACAACAACTGTTCATGCCCAGAGAGCACAGAGCCAACTTTGCAGGCTGCTTCAACCAGGCCTGCTTTGCTAAATAGACACTCCAGCAACAAAATTATCTACCAAATTCCCCATGGGAAGTTTCAAAACCAGAAGGCACCAGAAATGGCTGCAGGCATACCTTCCACCCTCCAGGCACCCCTGCTTCCAAGCCAGGGAGCTCAAAAACTGATTTTCAGCTCCTTCCTGCACCACCTGGAGTGAGCTGAACTACTGCATAACCCTGCTGCAATAGATCCCAGCTTCTGGTTCCCCATGCTGCCCCTGTGCTCCCACAGTTCAGTATAGTTTTAAGATTTGGCTTTTTGTGATGGCAGCTGTGACTTCTACTTTTTTAGAATATCAGCATGCGTGCACACAGGTAGCAGGCAGGCTTGGCTAACTAAAGCAATGATGCTCTACTCAAACGTCTTCATACAATAAATGCTCAGCTTCAGGAAAACTGGTTTGGTTGAGATTTTGTTGGTTTCCAAGTACAGCTGGGAGGTAAAGGCCTTGTCAGAGTTGTAAAACCCAGCAGGGTAAAGCTATACTACAGCTTTGCCTATTTATACAGCAGTGTCCTCACTTCAATGCTTCAGAGTTCTCGTAGTCCACTTCTGTTTTTTTTAATAGAAATAATATCTGCAAAAGTGAAATGCCTTTTCCTCCATAATGGCCTTGAAGCTAATAACAGTTTTAGAGCAATTCCAGTACAGTCGGAAGCTGTTATTGGCTGTTTATGTAACAGTGAATTAACCCCCACCGACACCTTTCAGGAATTTAGAGCCACAGCGCACAAAATGTACTTTGCGAGAGCTTGTTAATATATGGTAAGTGCAAAAGCCGTCTCAATTCAGCAGACTGGCTTTCAGAGCAAACATGCTTAACCTGCAGTTTCAGTCATGGAAGAAATTACTCAATTAATTGCAGGCAACAAAAACAACAGGGTTATAACTAATGTACAGTATATGCTCTGTGGGTGTAACGCAAGCCCATTTCCCAGTAGTATTCTCGCTTACATTTCTTACCTCACTGCTGTAAAACTGTTTAAGAATGTTAAATTCACTTAAGACTTTTTCCCCACACACATCTGTTTTCTGGCAATGAATATTATTATTAACACAGGTAGGGGCTGCTCTCTTAAGAAACACGTTTACAACACAGTAAATTTGGAGATTTTTCATACTCAATTCTAGACCAGACATCATCTTTTCCAAACTTAAAACTGAACATCAGAATTTTTAAAGTTTTTGCCTGCACTAATGACATCCTTGCAGCGACAAAGAAGAGACCACAGCAAAAGGGTTCAATAAATTCTCACCTGCTTCTAGGAATTCTAGCAGGCAAAGAGTGAGAAGATCAAAAGCACAAGAAGACCCCACCAGAGTTGACTGCTCCCATTCTGACACTGAGGAAGCGACAGTGTAAAATACTAATAATGATTAAAGACAACGGAAAGGAAACTTACCCAAGCAGACACTGATTCCTTCTCCCGTCATTCTTTCCATTCATGTAAAAAGACATCTGTCAATCATTTGATCTAGGCTCGATATCAGCATAGGGCTGGTACTTGGACTCGCTGCTTAGAGATTCTCAGGGTGTGTTTATGTGCACATCTTACAATTAAAACGCTGACAACTAAATGTGATAATAAAATATGCAGGTGAAGATTAAAAGAATCCCCTTCCAGCACCTGCCAGGCAGTTCTCAGCAGGCACTAGGAATGTTCGTAACGAAGGATGCCTCCCGTTTCCATCCAGGCCAATTCCTCAAACCCACCTCCCTCAAGCCTTGCAGCGTTTTTCTCATCCTGGCCCCCATGCAAACGCATCTAATCCTCTTACCCCGAGAGCCCCCCCCGCCCCCCCAGCTTTATTTTATTTAAAACGATGCCTTGCAACAGCCCGGAGCTTCCCGCCGGGTC